>WBMY01002657.1:1357889-1388712 GCA_013397315.1 Donacobius atricapilla
GGGGGGGGTGGGAGGGAAGGAACCTGTTTGATTGTTTGAATATGTATTTTTAGTAGCACAGTTTCTCTCCCAAGGCAAGAAACAACGTATCCCACATTCCTCATTGAGAGAACTGGAAGCTGATGTTTCCTTCCCTTGATGAGCTGAACATGCCCATCACCAGACCTCAGCACATTTGTCTGAATTGGTAAAACTAAACCCCACTTTGACCTGCCCTTCTTTGAACTTCTTTACTGTGCAGGTGAATGAGCACTGAACAGGTTTCCCAGAAGGGTTGTGATGCCTCCACCACTGGTGATATTCCAGACCCATCTGGACACAACCCTGTGCCATGTGCTCTGGGATGACACTGCTTGAGCAGGGAGGTTGGACCAGATGATCCACTGTGGCCCCTTCCAACCTACCCAGCCTGTGATTTTGTCCCTTCTTTGCTGCTACATTACAAGGGTCTGCAAGGCAACTTGTCAGGACTGAAAATTAAATCATACAGGTGGTTCAGCATTACACACCTTAATTTTCGTCTTCCTCCATGCAAAATCAGTGCAAAGATCTAAAGTTTATACTCTAAATTTCATACCCATTTTCTAGAGAAAACAGAAGAAAGGAATGCTTGTAAATCTTCATTAGCCTGTACACTCTGGAAAGATACTGTAGGCTAAATATCAGAATGGCCTCTTAAATACCATAGCAACAGATCAAAGTGTATGTTAGCACACTAAATAAAAACACTGCAAAAAAATTTTAAAAAAAAACCATTGTGATTAAGTATATGTTAAAATAATCCATAAAATCAAAAAGTGAGGAAAATATATCCTCTCATGAATTACAGCTCCACTTGATCTATTTCTTTTCTTACTATTAAGTCCACTGCATTATTTATTCATTCAAGTGCTTTAATCAAGATAAGCACTCAGAAGTCATTTGATTTAAAAGTACTGTTACTGCTAAATGCCGCAGTAACAGATCACAACAATTTGCAGCCCACGGTTACGTGTGGCAGCACAAAAATCTTGCTATACTGAGGACACACTGCATGGCTGCAGCTAAGAAAAACATTCAGGGGTGTAAAAGGAGATTTTTATCTTTCTTTGATAAAGAAACACTTGTGAGAGACAGCCCCCCTCCTTTTGCTCAGCCCCAGGACCCACACTAACCACATCAAACATGGTTTGAAAGTTTATCCTGCAAGATGAGACAATGTTTAACTTCAGTGCGTTTCAAACATACAGCTCTACCCATGGGAGCCAGGCTACAGCAGCAGGGGACTCCAAGCATTTTTAAAAATCTATCCAGGAATCAGGTAAATACCCAGCACATTTACATGGACAAAACACACTTTCTTGTGCCTACACAACTTGCACAAGTTTTATCGGGCTTTTGAATGCTGAGCAGCAGTGGCTGAAGTGATGCAGAGATAGCCACAGACTCTCATGCTTGTTACCAGCTACACAAGGACAACAACTCATACCAAAACATGGCTTTTTAGGTAAGGTAATGTTCAACAGATGGGTTTTTTTCTCATTCAATGTATTCTCACACTGTGGCTGGAGAGTCTCCTGTGCTTTATTGTTTATAAAGGTACTTATTCTTTTCTCTACCCTTTTCTGAGCAGTGAAAACAAAATCAGACTAAAGGGACCAAAACATTAGCATGTTGGTCATCGAAAATATTCTCAAGTTAAATGTTAAAGAAATCATTAAAACAGCATCAGAGTTTGAGTTTGGGGATTTTTTTCAGCTTGATACATCTCAAAGATTTTTTCAGAAACTGGATTCCCTTTAACATTTGGAACTTCATTTCCATTTCAAATCGGGGTGCTGGAGAAATAAAGAGATCGTGTTTCTAAAATAAGTGTAGGGAAGTTTTCCTGTGAAATGGAGAAATCCATTTCTCAGCCAGCTGGCTCCATCAGATCTCTTTCTGAAATCAAGCAGCTAAGAGATACAAAAACTTTTAAGTAACATAAAAAGGAAGACATTGAACACTTCAGCTAAATTGGAACACAGACGGTTTTAAAATTAGAACAGAGAAAAGAACTAATGAATAACAACGGGTCACAAAACAGAGAAGAAGCAAGAACTTTAGCAATACTATTCCTGAATAAAATACAAATCACAGCTTCAAGAGCATCCTTGTAGCAATGAAGAGCTGCAGACCTATGATTAACTTAAATAATGGAGAAAATGAGAAAGCTCGTAACAGGTTGCAGAGCTGCAGAAAATGAAGATCACGTTTTAAAAATCTGCCCAACACATACACACAAACTCTACTTATGTAATAAATCTTTTGTACATAAAAAAATTATTTTTCCCTCAACAGGATCTGTGTACAACCTTGGAGTCAATCACATAAGAGACAGAGTCACGTTTTTGATGTCAAAATGGATGTAAGCTCGTGGCAACATTATCAATAGTAAAAAATGGAATCCAAGTAAAGTAGATGAAAACTCTTACTAAAATAGTCTACAACCGTAACCAGTAATGATTATAACAATCCTTGAACAGATGCATCAGGATGTGATCTTGTATCTGTTTTAAAGCAGTAAAGCATTCACAGACCACAACTATACATGTAGATTATAGCTTAAGCTAGCACATGAGAAGGGAGATCATAAACAAAACCTACTGTTTGCACACTTTTTCTATACAGTCCACATAATTTTCAGCTTTACTTCCAAACAAAAGTAACTACTATTGCTTTATATTATTCTATACAAGAAACTGCTCTCTTAAGATGAAAGCATGGTACTTGCAAGACAAATACATTTGGGAAAAAAATTGTGCTTTGGAGAGTTTACTGTCTAGTTTAATGCCAAAAACTGTAAGTGGGAATAAAAATAATGTACGGAAAGAACATATAACATAAGGCACCAGTTAAAAAAGCCCACACTTAAATTCATTTTCCTTAAATGAATAACATTTTCAATTCTCTATCAGCTTTGTATTTCTACTTTCTTTCAGCTAAAGCTCTGGTTAAAGAACTTTAACTAGATACTCTCTATAAAATCCACTGATTATTATATACTGTTTCTACTGTAATAATCCTACATTTGTGCCAGAGACTGCATAAACACCAAGATGATATCAAGTGTCCCAAAAGCTCAGTAATTATATTTGCAGTACATGAGAACATGTGGCTTACAGACAGTAAAGCCATGAGACCCCACGCAGCAGCATCAGGAGTTGTGGTGCTCAGGCCCTTCTCTTGGAGCAGCAGGGAAGAAAAGCCAGACAAATCCCACCCCCAGCCATAAACCCAGCCCCTGCCCCCAGCCTTTCCATGCTCCTTCCCGTCACGTTGAAGCATCTTTTCTGGCAATGGAAGAGAAATGCTTTAGACCATGAGCAGTTCAGCCAAGATGAGTTCAGGCCTTAACATAGCAGAGCCTTAGTAGGGAGGGAAACAGGTATATTTAGAGATAATTGCTAGGATTACTTACCTGTCATGAGAGGAAGCAAAATAATGAAGATAATCTTTTAAGTCTCAAGCAGGACACATCACTGATTGCAGGGAAAAAGCAACATTATCAGTACTGAATGAGGAAGGAGCTGTAACATCTAAAGCCATACAGGATCTTGCAAAGACCACAGACAAGTCAGTGTGAAGGCAGCAGCAATAAGTGATCAAAAAACAGGCAACACCGACACAGTCAGCTGAAACTGCATTTTCACATCCTAGGGGAGTACAAGCAGAGTGTGAATACACTCTGCAAGCCAACAGACAATGAGGTAGAGCCCACATCTCTGGAACAAGACACAGAGTGTAACGACAAGAGCGGCCTCATCTTCTTGCACGTCAACGAAAAACTTAGAGATTCCACAGAAGGGAGCTGCAGTACTTAGACACTGCCTAGAGATAATCACATTAACACAGATCAATTCACTGGGTGTGCATATTAATGTTTGGAATTAATTACTTCCAGAATTCACTTCTTTCTACTTATACATTGTTTCTATGCACACAGTAAACTGTAGCATTTCATTACTTTATTTCAAGAACCTACATTAATAGTACCAGACAAGGGCTCTCAGCGTGTAAATAACTCAAATGGTCATATTGGGCTAAAATAAGGTCCCATAATGCCATTATTAAAAAAAAATACTATGAACTATGAGCAAGAGATGAACAAAAATGACTATCAGCATAAATATTTGGGCCAGATTTATAATCCATAACTTTGCAAGGACAGATGACCTTGCAGGCAGGTTCTTTTACAGTAGAGATGCTTGTTCTAGGGATATAAAATGTCATGCAATTAATGATGTGGACAGTTAGATTTTAATAAGTTTCATCTGAGTTCATTTATTGACTTAAGTTATCATGGTAAATTTATGAAGACGTATGGGAGCTAAAATATACCTATAGGAGTAACAATGAGGTCACACAATTTTTCCATGCCTTCAAGAAAAAGGTTTTTAGCCAACATAAAACTTCAGACCACTTCAGTTTTCTGTCTAAATATTTATATTAGGAAAAATATGAGCAGAGACTTAGCTGAGACTTCAGTCTATTTTTTATGCACTTGTATTCTTAATACCCTAGTAAATAGTTGATGAAGTCGATTTGGTGGCTCTACTAAATTAGGGTGTCTTATATTTATATGATTATTTCACTACCTGTACCTTTAAGTAATTTATCTGGGAGAAAAATTACCTCATCTTAGATCCAGACTAAGGCCTTTTAAACACTAAGTTTAAAACAGTAAGCTGGAAGTCCCTATATGTCTTGTGTAGATCAGGACAGAAGAATAAGTGTTTGGAAGCAAGCAGAGAGGGCAAAAAATGTTATATAATCTAAAAGCAGCACTGGTACAGAGAAGCTAGCAACACAATCCGAAACTCTGAAAAGAGGGGAAGCAGGAAGGTAATGTGGTGTAGGCAGTTAAACAAGATAGTGACTACTTTCCTCAAAATTCACCTCTCCCAAGACTTTCCATATTTAGCACATTAGCTTTGATCGCTGCCACAGCATCTCCTTTCTCCCACACAAGAACAAAAACAAAGGAATCCACAAACTCTAAAGAACAGGCCAATGGGAATCGAGTTGTTTGCAGAAGTTGTGTGGTTTGTATGCTTCCCTGGTACACAAAAGCTTATACCACTGACTTCCATCAATTTAGTTTCCCATTTTATTGCAACACAATAATGTAGCCATTCTTCTCTTCTCCACTGGTGAGATGGATACAGGAGACTTCACTGAAGGGTGAGATGTTGTGTTAATGTGGGTAATGTGAAAAAAATTTGTACAACTCCTCCCTAATTTTAAATTTGTCATAGAAAAAGGAAAAATAAAAAGAAGTTTCCACCAGATGAAACATTTTTCAGGATCATCATTTCTCTGTGCTTTCATACAGCTGAACAACTCCAAACCATTCCCAGCCTTGTTCCAGCACCTCTGAAAGGGTCCTGCAGCATGATGACCCCAAGACAAACCACTGTTTCCATTGCCTCTACAGCCAAGCTCTTGCTTGGTGGCTGTCACCTTCTCCCCTCCCATCACAAAGGAAAGCATTGCACAATAAGGTTCATGATTTTTTACATGCCGAACTGTTTCAAATACCTTTCTGGCTGGCCTGGCTGGTTCCCACATTCACTATATTTCATTAACATCTCGCTAATAATCTTTCATACCACCAGCACATTTCAGGTTTGTAAAGAAGCATTCAGTAGTTGAAAACCCAGTTTTCTCAAGTGCTGCGTGTCTGTCAAAGGAAATGGCACATGCACCGTGTTTTTAACTGCGCAGAAACCCACAGTTATCATACTACTTAAAGGTCTTGGGCCATCACAGAATTGTTTCATTATGCTCCGCAAGCAAGATATCAAGGAGATATTTTCTGTCACAAGCTATCAGAAATACTAACATGTTTCCCCTATAGAACTAAGACCTTAGATAAACAAACAGGCAAATCAAATGCTGTGGTTTCCAGGACGTGATTCCTCAAGAAAGCATGGACAAAGACACAGAGCATCTTCGGGCACTAGAGTCACCCAGTGATGGGCAGCAGCAAAGGGTCAGCTGCTTGCCAGGGCAAGGCAAGCCAGCAGCCCTGGTGGCCCTCAGCACCAGGTCCCAGGGTCTGGGGACAAGTGGCACACCTGGGTCATGGGGTTTATCAGTGGCCCTGGACAAACAAGAAAGGAACAAGATCCAAGGCCCCTCTGGGAGCCACAAGCAGGACAACACAGAGCTCCCTCCCAGACTCTACCATGAGCCAGGCAGTGATGCCACTGTGCTCACCCAGCCAAACAGTCGTGGGGCCGGGCTGTCACAGGTAGGACAGGATAATCTTCCACCCTTTCCTTCCAAAAGGACCTTCCTTTTCATCCAAGGAAATAAGCCTGGCTTCCTGTTACCTTTCACTGCAGCTGCTACCCATGCCTCCCTGAAAGGCAGCAGGCCTCCCATGGCCATGATCCATGGCTGGCTGCTCAGGCATGGGAGAGGCAGAAGCCCATCATCCCATGGACTGAGCATAGCACAGCTGCTGGCCTGCTCCCAAATTTAAGATGCTTATTTTTATCATCAAGCAAACGCGTAAAGATGCACCTCTGGGACTGTGAATAATGGTTGGTTGTATCAATCATCCAAAAGGCCATTTTAGGAATTAGCAACTCTTAATTTATTTTGATTTCTTAATCCAGATTATTGAATATCAGAAATGTTCTTACTTGTTTTATATATACCAGAAGGACATAAATACATGAATTACATAGACTCCTTGTTATGCTGACAAATTATCCTAGTTATCAGCCTCCAGATGAATACTCCATCATCCATTTATTTTCATCTGCGAAATACCTATGCCAGGGCCCTGGAAATGCACTCACAGGAGCCAGTTAAACACTGTACCATGTCTATGTCAAGTGTTCTTGAACAAAGAGATTTGCTGAGAAGTCACTTTGCTGGAGTTGTCACTAACCACCTCCAGGAGAAACAAACACCTGTGAAGCAAAGACACAGTAGAGGGAAAACACGACCAGAAACATATCTCATATGAAAACAGGTGCTTTGCAAGGTTTGCAACAATACCAAAGTGTAGAACCATCAAGGCAGTGGCAGGCAGAAAAACCGCCAGCATCATATTTTATAAATGTCAAAACCAAAGTTCTGAGTTCTCTGTATCCTGTTCCATAGCATGAATTCAGTTATCTGCACCACAATCACAAACATTTGTATGTTTCCTCTCTAGGCTGCAATTCAGTCTCACAACAGCATAAATCTGACACCAAACTTCAAATATGTATTGTTGTCTAACAAAGCTCAGACTTCAGTAATACGTACGACTTTCCTTTGTGAAAGGGAGAGGCTCAAGCAGGAATATCTTCCTACAGTTTTTGCTTCTGCCCCCAGAATCTGAGAATTCTGCCTAATTCAGAAGCATTATAGGAGAATTTAATGTATAGCCTTATTTAAATTTTCTCTGCAAACCACAGCATCATATTTTCAACAGCTGACAAAGTGACCATAAAACAGATTGGTCTTTACAGCAATAGAACATTGTCTGCTGGATCTAGCAGCACTCACTTATTCCAAATCTTTTTCGGGCACCAGCTATTAAGTGCTTCAGCTCCATGGAAGAGATAAGACTTCAGACACATGCACAAAAAACGAAATAATTACTAAGGGAAAGCAAAATTCATGTTCTTAGAGAACAAAAAGACAAGAAGAAAAAAACTGATTTAAAAATTTGTATTTCATTATAAAATACCTATTTTAGGCTGAGATAAATATATTATGAAAAATATCTTGAATTTTGATACACTTTATCTAGAAGTAGAATTGGGAAAATTAACTAGAAAAATTTTACTGCATTTGTTCTTGTTTAAATTCCATTAACTTCTAGGAACAACTGTGCTCTCAAGCAGGCAGAATACACGAAAAGGATAAGCATTCAAAATGCAAAGAAAAGCCCTAGCAAGCCTCAAAATTAATTCTGTAAACCCAAAAGCGGTTCTCAAAACATGCCTAATTTACAATGTTATACTATTTTTCCATTTTTGAAACTGTACTTGAAAGACTTCCATATGATAGAAATACAGCGATTTGCACTAGCAGCCTCACAAGAGAAGGCAGATACTTAATTCAGTTTTCTTAAAACAGGATCTTCCAAACCCCATTGGACCATTGCACAATACCACGTGTGATGAACAGCAACAACTCCAGACAGTATTCCGACAGCTGCATTAACTACAAAGGTACTTTAAACGTTACTTTAATTTTAAATTTCTTGGATAAAAAAATCACATTTTCAAGCAGTTGTTTTGACAGCCAAGTTCTTCATATTCAGGTTCCTTTCACAATACAATCTACCGAAAAAAACCCCAAACTGTGGTCAGTAAAGAACATGTATTTCTTTACATACAAATATATGGTTAAATATAGCCAATTGCATAAATTGATTAGGTGTATATAACTATACAATGCAAATACATATCAAGTACAAGCTTATATAGATAAATTTATCCTTGTTTCTTATGCATGGCAGCCACTGCTCAAACACTCTTGTTTTTTCATCGTCATTTCATAAGGGTATTTGCTTTCTGTTATTTCAAAGAATAAGAAAGCGTAGTATATACAGAGAAGCACCAGCACACCAGTATCAGCTGACACAGGACTTTAAATACCAAGGGAAATCCATTCAAGCAATGAAATAAGCACAGAAATGTACCCCCAAGTATTCAACTTCTGCTGAGTAGCAGACAAGCGTGGGTCAGTAGCCTGATATTCCTTTAAACCACACATCACCGGACTGGAGATACACTCATCTCTTACTCTCCACACTTATTTCACAGCCTTAACACTCTTTTAATGTAGATGTTTGTTGGTGCTGTGAAAACAAGCATGTGCGCATTCAGCTGCACCGAGTAGAAGATTCATACCCCAGGTGAGAGACAACTTGAAATTCCATTCCCACTTCATAATTACAGCACACATAAATAGAACAAAACATGAAGCAACTCCCCACCCTGCACAAGACATGACAATCCTATATCATCAATATGTATTCAAGGAAACAGAGGAGTAAATGGACTGAAGTACATTTCCATTTGTCAATATGTTTACAATGCATTCTCCATGGGAGGGCTCGTCATGCTCTCCTAGCAGCCCTTTTATTTTGATTGCTATTATTATTGTCATTATTACAATATGTTTTTCCCAGCCTGGACAAGCAGCACAAGCACTGATTGATGAGACAGCCCTGCCCAAACAGAGAAATGATAGCTGTGCCACATGCCAGCAAGAAATGACACAGCCTTTTTGTAACATGAAGTGTCTACAGCCATAAATATTTGCCACAAGGTGTGAAGGCTTTCCTATAGTATTGGCACCTCTACAGGTCTTTTCCCCCATGTTTAATTCGGAGAAAAACAAAAATCCGCAATGCCGTTCCCCTGCAGCTAGGCAGAGAAACGTGTTTTTGTCACACCTCATGTAAGTGCCCAGCGGTCATTAATTATAAGATGCATTTCCCCTTCAGCAGTCAGAGCTAAGAACAGCTTCCTTCCCCTCCTTTTTCCTGCTCCTAAACACAGAAGACAAAGCCAATATTTGCAAGGTCTTTCCCAAGGCTTTTCAAGATGCTTGCTAAGAGAGGACAGTATTTCCTTCCACAAGGAAAGTAGGAAGGAAATATTACCTCTTCTGTAAGTAAGTTTTCACAGCTCTCCCACTCTCCCTGCTGGTCTCAGGCAATTCAGTGCAAGTTGAGTGCAAGTCAAAGCAGATGATTGCTTCTGTGGGAAGATCCTAGCCCTGGAGATCCAGAACTGGGAAGGTAACTACTGAGCTCAGACAGGCACTCAGAACCTGAATTATCAGGGCTGAGACCACAGACAGCTTGTCTTTTTCCCGTTAGCTAATGGGAAGAGGGCCAGATGCATATATTCAATCCACAGAGGGACCAGGCAAAAAGCCCTGTCAAGAAGTTGGCAAGATGGGCCTCTCTCCAAGCTCTTAGATGGAAAACAAAAAGCAAATAAGTGAGAAACACTATCTCTAATGCAACAGGGACCCTGCAAGGCAATCCCCCAATCATGTTTTCTCTCCACTGCTGATTTTCAAGCCATATTCATGCTTCACACTTGGCTTGAACATGATGGTAAAGTTTTTGGCCTCAAGCACATTCCTCAATTCCATTGATTTCATCAAACATTTGGCAAATAAATATCTGCTTTCATGCCGATCAACAGGGGCTTATACAAGCAACATTTCAAATCAAAACTAGAAAAATTCAAGTTATAGAATGTTTGCTTTATACTTATTCCCTATTGAAAGCATTGTTCCATAAAACCTAGTTACAAGGTGAAACAAGTATGCCTTTAAATGTAATAATCAACCACTTAGAATTTGAAAAAATCCAGCACATCATTTGTCCCATTCGTTCCCTGAAACAGTGGTGATGATTGTAAGCTATTTTTTGTTTATTTATTTCAACATCTCCCACAATTAACCTCCATATGTTCTGGCAGTCCCAACCTCTGCGCACAAGAAAAATTCATTATTCACTGATTACATTCTGCCTGCAGACAACACCAGGCCCCCTAGCAAGCTAAATATTGATGCCCATCATTTGCCTTCTTTTGGCTACTGAAAGCAGTGCTTTCAAATTTCAAGATGCTTCATTTTGTTTGATTGTTGGGTGGGGTGGTTTTTTTGGTTTTGTTTGTTTGTTGGTTGGTTTTGGGTTTGTTGGGTTTTGTTTTTTTATTTTTTTTTTGATTGAGTAAAGATCTGAAAATGTGCAAGATTCAACTTTCAAAATCCGAATATTAATCAGGTGTGTGGAAGGTGTTCTGTTGTAAACTACGAGTATGGAAAAAGATGAGAGAGGAATGAATGCTGGCCATGGGGCCCTCATTTCTTTGTTTATGTTAAGATCTAGGCTTCACATGTTATGCATGGCTCTAATTCCTATGAAAGCAAATAAAATGTGAAGAAGAGGAGAATTCCTATCAAAATGAGTGCTACTCAAACCAATATATGATACTAAAGGAGTGTGGCAAGTTTTCACCGACTTCCTTTATGTGGTTACTGATTAATCGCTTACAGAGCCCTGGATAAGAGCCAAGATATGAAATGGGTGACAGCATGTTAGGGAATAAGTGGTCTACTGGGAATCAGAACAAGCCCCAGATACTTCCATTTCAGCCATGTCATTGTATAGCAAGAAAGTTAAAACCACAATCTTCAAATAGCTGATATTCAGCTTAAATTTCACTAAAACTCCAGTTTTAGTAACTCCAGTAAAGTTAAATGTAATTTAGAAACAGCATCATCTTAATTTGGAATTAATCTAAGAAAATACAGCACTAACTGAGCAGCAAGACATTGAGTTACTTCAAGATTCCTAATTTTTTAACTTCTTTTTTTAGATATAACAGAGGATACCAACACTTCCTTCGTTACAAACATCATTCCATTTGGAAAGCAGAACCAGAAGAATAAGAATAGTTTTAAAGATCATTCTGATTTGAATTATCACACAGAACAACTCTTACAGTGGTCTTGGACTAATACAGTGAAATATTTGGACAGCAATCTGTCATTTTCCTGTGACCAGTGAGGGCAGCTGCTGTTGTGTCAAACTGCTGTCATGTAACCCGTGCAACCCCACAGGGCAGTCACGGCACGGTGCTGCAGTCCAGCTCCTTCCACAGCTGCAAGGGCACCTAAAGACAACAGGATTTTGGTTCTGAGGAACCAAAATCAGAGGTAAATGTAGGGCTTTTCTCCTCAGCTCCCCGTCCCCCACCATGACTTTCTGTCACTACTACACACATGCATCTCACACAACCCACAACTCCAGTACTTTACAATTGTCCATATTTATTTAGGTACCTCTGCATCAGCTCTCACCCACAGGAGCACTGCTGAAGTATCCATCTTTGTCAGTGCCATGACAAAAATAACACTGGACAACATAACACAACTGCACCCTGCTGTTAGATTGACAATTGGTGTTGCAAGTATTCTTGTTCCTGTGCTTAAGATCTCCTGGTAGCATTTATGGAACTGACAGTGCCAGAGCAAATATAAAGGTACAGAGCAGCACGTTCACTGGAGGACCTGGATAAGATCAATAATATTTGTATCTCCTTTCCAGTACACAAGCTGCTACCTATGGCAGTCCATCCACTTGGCACAAAAAAAGGTAACTAAAATAAATAAGTATACCTAGAAACTCTGTATTATTGATTAGGAGCATTCGTTTAAACAACGGTTTCTTTGGGATTGTCAAAACTGATGACCTAAAGTAAAGTGCTCACTTCTGAGGCAGTATGTATTGATAAAAGCATAAACCCATAATGCTATTTATATTTCTGTTTTCTCTACAGTGCTATTTAATGACCCATAGTAATCCTTAAAAAGGTTATTTTAATTACTCAGATCTTATTCCTTTAAGAAGAACTGTCCTTTGCTGGCAGCTCTTCTAGCTTGGAAAGGTGGAGAAGGAAGATAAGCAAGGAAAAAAGACAGAAGTAGACTCAGTCCATTTGTGGAAGTCCAAGGGAAAAACCTGTGTCAGTAGGTTTAAGTATATCATTACATTGCTATATGGAAAGTAATTTTGCATACAGAACATTCCAGGCAGTCAGGACAGCTCTTAAACAACTTTAAGCAAACAATGATCAGAACTAGACAAGGGCATCTAAATCCTGTATCTATATAGTACATGGAAAAGTTCTTTGGGCAACTTGTGCCAGTGCCTCATGACCATCAGAATAAAGAACTTCTTCCTAACATCTAGTCTAAATTTCTCCTCTTTTAGTTTAAAACAATTTCCCCTTGTCCTCTAGCTATATGCACATGTAAAAAGTTGCTTTACCTCTTTTTTATAAAGCCCCCTCTAGTGACTGGAAGGCCACAATGATATCTCCTTGGAGCCACCTCTTCTCCAGATTGAGCAATCCCAACTCTGTCTCTCTTAACAGGAGAGGTGCTCCACCTCTCTGATCATCCAGCCCTTCTCTGGACTCACTCCATTCTTTCTTGTGCTGAGGACCCCTGAGCTGGATGCAGTTCTCCAGGTGAGGCTCTCACAATGACAGAGTAGAGGGGGAGCATCATCTTCCTACACTTCTGGGCCATGCTCGCCTTTGATACTGCCCAGGATCTAAGCTGTGAGCACAGAGTGTTGGCTCATGTCCAGCATTTTATTCATGTAAACACCCTAGTCCTCCACAGGGCTGCTCTCAATCCCCCTTCCAGTCTATGCTCATGTCTGAGATTGCCCCAACACTGGCTCTTAGTCTTGTTGAACCTCATGAGGCTCTTGTGGGCCCACTTCTCAGGTTTGTCCAGGTCAGTGTGGAAGGCATCCCTACCACCCCTGAAGCACCACGATGCAATAAGAGGGCAGAGAAAATAAAACTGAATGGGTATTCTAAGTATAAGAAGCAGTCTGTTTAACTTTTTTTGGTTAAAAACCCCACATGCCTGGTATTTTTGATCTCAAAAGAAACCAAATATCAAGACACATCCCAATCAGCACATTTATCCCAAACAAATAGTCTTTGTTGCCTCAGCCAGTGGCTAATTGCCAATTTGTTTCATGAACAAAACCTGACATAGAAAACAGAAGCCAGCTATTAAGTATAGAGGGCTACAGAAGAATGCAGGCTTAAGCTTAAGGCAGAACTGCTCTGCCAGCAAGAATCAATGTGCAAAGCAAAATCCCAACTTCTCTGTCTCCTCTTTTGAATCTAACTTTTTTCCAGTAGAGGTTATCTCCCTCAAGGGCAAATGTATTCCCAACATTTAAGGGCTCTTACAAAAGGCCAGCACTGATCTCTGTGCTTGAATAATATCCCAAATGGACCCTCATTGGTAACACGATAACAAAATCAGTGTTTCAGTCAAAAGAGAAGAGTCTTTCTGCTCCTCTGTTCTTCTCTTTTTGTGCATTGATATAAAGATCAGAGTCACCAGCATGAATAAGATTTAGAATTCTGATGAAAACAATAAGAGATACTAAACACTTTCTGGCCCTCCCAAATTTGTATTCAACCTCTCCCTTTGTTAAAGCTGTAATCACACTCCCATCGGTATTCAAGGGATTTATGCAAACAAGGTCTCTTCTGTCAAAAATCATAGCAATTTCATGCAGTCACAGCCTGTTGGGTTGTGTAGATTGCTGGCACCAAAGACACAACTTAGTATTCTGATGTGTGTCAGCTCTCTATAATACAGATCAGATGGTCTTAGCAGACTCCTCTCAGCCATTCTAGCTTAAGATACTGCATTTATAAGCAACAGAACCAAGGGAAAGTAACTGAAGGTGACTTAAAGCCAGTCATAAGGAAATTTAACAATTAAGCTACAACTCAGCCTATTGCTTAATTGCAAAGGTGATATTTGTTGAATATCCTAATATTGCTCTCCATTCTTATGGATGCTTTCATCCATTGCTTAAGGATGGACCTAAATAAATAAAAGCCTGCTGTCTTTACCTCTGTGTGAGTGCTGTTTGTACCTATTGCACATCCACCTTATACACCCAACACCCAAAGGAGGAAAATGAGTCCTAGACACAGGACTTCACTCATTAAATCCAGCCAGGAAAAAATTAACACTTAAAGCTCCAGTGGCTTTCTGCCTGACATTCTCACTTGTAATACCAGCTCCTCCATCCCTCAGGGCCATATCCTGCTCCTCTGCACAAGCTGTGCACTTTGTTTCAGTGGGCACAATTTAAACCCTTGAAGTGACATGGACACAGTTTAGCCATGACCTATCCCCATCATATTATTAACTATAGACAAATCTGGCCACGTTAAAGAAATTCTACCTGCACTTGCACAGGAGGATCGTGCCTGTGCTCCCTGTCACCTTTTCAAGTACAAAGAACAGATTTCTCCTCCTGGCTTCACACTTTTTTTCTAAAATCAGTTTGATGTTGGGAGAGAAAAGGGGGGGAACGAGAGATGATTGAAAGCTGTGATGAAATGCAGGCAATAGAGTGGAGTACCTGCAGTGCTCTGTCATATCCACCCACTTTCTCCCCAGGCAACCGATGGCCATTACATCATCAGGGCAATCTCTAATTGGCTGCATTCTGGATAGCGTTTCTGACCAAAAATACACAGGTTAGATTAAAAAATATTCCATTCCCAAAGTATGTTTTAATTTAGGCAGCACAGTACCAAATACCTCGCAGACATGTGATAACTTCAGCAACTCCCCTGAGTAAAAGAACAACTGAGTTAAGATCTGAGTGAATACTACATACAAAATTTTTAATACGTATATATATATTTAAGTCGCAAAGGAAGAAGACTTCCTTTTACCACATGGACCTCTTCTGTATTCACTTTCCAATACGTTTATGCCACTGAGTCACACTAGCAGATATGCTGAAAAAAAGAATTTAAGGTGCTTATTTGCAAAATGCAAGTGTTACACTTAAACAGATCTTGGTGCCAAGATGACTGTATGGCTCATGGATTTTCCAAAGGAGAAAAACAAGATTCTCTTTACAGGATAAATCACTGATTGTGTGTTATTTACTGAACTGTAGTACATGAATAGCTGGTTGCAAATAAGGACACTGAGGTATATATAGCACAGAGCCTTAGTGTAGAGAGCTCATTCTGCCAAGTGAATTTGGACCAAACACCTGACTTAATAAGTATGATTCACATCTAAAGGGAGCAGAAGTAAAACAGGTTCTACTCCTTACTTCATTCTAGGCCTTATCTCTTCTCTCCAAACACATGGCATGCATAATCCAAACATGGTATTTTACAAAAACGAGCCTCATTATGTATAAAAAGAGCCACATAAGAGAAGTCCACAGAAGCACCATAAAGGTGATCTTCATCCTTTTTTCTTTTTGACTCTCCAGCTCCTTAGAGCAAAACTCTCACTTGAGTTCTATATCCACAAGCTGCATTTTACTGGTCACCCCACTGGCTGCTCAATGCACTGATGTGATCTAAATAAATCAACTAGTAAAACACATAATATAGCAGCTGGTGTCTGTCAAGAGATGTTATTGGACCTAACACTACAGAAACACCTTCTTCAAAAAGAAATAAAAGGTTTAGCTGGTTTTCCCTATTAAGTGCCTTGTCTAGAATTATAAAACACGAATCCAATCCTGCAAACCTGCATTCTCTTCACAAGTGTTGAGAGAAGGCAGGAGCTCTGCCTTACAAGCGCTGTCATCACACTGCATTTATACTGCCTTCTTAGGACCCTGAAACCTCAATATTCATCTACTTGGCCTCAGTTTAGCTGCAGAAGTTCCATCTGCTTTTTAACATTCAGTCTAATTAGGGAGACAAAAGAAGTTTCCTTAGATGTGTAAGTTAACTTCAGTGGTGAATAAGATGTTAAAGAGTAGGTGATGGACTCTCTAAAACAGCTTCTCTGATCTCCCAATACTCCTTTCAAGATCTTAGCTGGTCTGCCCCACTATTAACCTCCCTCCACACTGAGAATTAGCTATTTATTCTCAGCCTTTGTTCCTTCTCTCAAAGGGCCCACTCCTCTAACACTTTACCCAAGAATTCTTAGCCATCTTCCATGAATGTGTATAACAAAAGCCTTTTGAAAGTCAAAATAAATCATGTCCCCAGGTTGGGATACAGAGAACTCCCTATTTTGACCATTTACAGCACACTTTGAAAAACTTGGTCCTAATGCATTGCTGTTTTTACTGTTACGACTTGACAGTGGTGTTAGAAGCATATCCAAATGACCTCTCCAGCCTCTAATCTTTCTCTCTAGCAGAGAGCAAGTTCTTTGTCTTTGTGGTGTCCCAGCAAAGCAGTATTATATAGCTTCAATCTTTAGCACAGAGCATTCCAGCAATTTATCTTTTAATTAAGAAATAGTTCCTTCTGTCCCAGGATCTCTGTCAAAGAGGTATAACAAGGAAAAAAAAATCAAAAAACATAATTGGAAATCCATTTAACTTTATACCTCCTTAAAATACGTGTAAAGGTAGGAATAAAAAATAAATTTAAACAAACAAACACCTCTTACCAAAAAATCTAAAAATTGAAACCAGCAAATTGTGAACAAACCCAACAAAGTAACCAAGTGCAAAGCAAGCTTTGTTAAAATTGGCAATCTGCACAAAGAAAAAAGCAAACCATTTGAAGTGCAACCCCTTCCACAGCCATAGGGTGTTCAGTAAACCCGGACTGAACTTTATTGACTGCAGAACAAATGTAACAGTTAACTAATTCCGCGCCTAAGGACAAAATCTCATTCCCAGCTCACACCCATCACAAAATGTCACAACATTTGGCTGCCTCCTATCAAGCAAAAGCAAAATACCATGACTTCTCTCAGGGCAGGATTAAAGGACAGTGTCAGTGCTTCATTAGAAAGCTAGCAAACATCTTGTTTTGCTCAAAGTCACCCTGCCAAAGCAGCGTGGTGGCAAGAGACTGAATGGAAAAAATGGGCTCAGGAGAAGGAAGGAACATATTCCATCTGCCTATCTGAGAAATAATTATTGAATAATCGTGACTTTCTAACAGAAAGATACATTGTATTTAATACACCAAAGTACTTTGCCATCTTTCTACTCATTAGAAACCAATTCACTGATCATAAAAATGAAAACAAGAGACAATGCGAGGATACCCGAAAAAAAACTTAATTTAAAAAAAAAAAAAAAAAAGAAAAAGAGAAAAAAGAGGAAAAGAAGTGAAACCACAGAACCTATTTTAATGGTCAACATTTGGAGTGAGTCTGAGCAGTACACCACGCCTGAAAATGGAAACTCCACCAAACCTTAACTTCCTTAGCACTATCTCAGGGCTTTGTTTCATTTGGACTTGGTGGGGATGATGGGTTTGTGTCACCAGGATTTCTCCCTCCCGATTGCACATAAATCTTCTCCAGAGGTTCCACCCAAGCACTGCTGGGGCATGATCTGTCAGATTTGATGAGACAGGAGGCTACAGAATGAGAACTGCCAGATCAGATCTGAGGGCAATCAGACTTCCTACAGCACGACACGGCGTTACAGTAAAGCAATGCCATGGAACATTGCATTCAGGCTTGGTAATCAAATAAAACTGTCAGTCAAGACTTACTAAACTCCTGTACCTAGTTATCCATTATCTGCAACAAAACCTGAACTTACTAAATTACTTCATATTTTCAGTATTATGCTGTTGTTTATTACAGAGCAATATGAAGGAATGCAGACAGAGGAATTTTCTACTAATACTGAACAAGGAACATTATTAGATTAAGGACAGAACATTACCCTTGCAGCTTTTCTCTCAGCTTTGTGCCATTGCAGAACATGCAGTTATATACTTCTCCCTGATGCCTCCTGCCACAGATTTAAGAACCAAGGCAAATCACCTCCATCACTCCTCTAACGTTGCGGAAGAGGCAGACAAAGAAATATGTTAATTTTGGTAACATACCAGAAAAGTACATTGGTGTCATATTCCTTCCATCTGCAGAAAACAAAAGCCTAGTTGGTTCCCACCACAACACCTATAAGATGAGACAGGCAGAAATGCCCAATGATAAAAGGGGGCTTACAAAAAAGAAAGAAAGATGAAAATTGATACACATATAATAGCACTACCTGGGTAACGGACAGGAGGGGAATCATTTCAGACAAGGCCCCAGAAATCCCTGTTCAGTGTTTCAGAGACAATGCATAAATTGGGGGGTAGGGTACACACAAGAACCTGGAGTCTCTTCTATTATTCCTCCAGTTCCAATCTTGTATGAACAGAAGCCCCAGGGTGGGAGTTCAGTTACCAGCCTTTGCCCACAGGTTACTCTTCTGGTTGTTCATGAGTCTGTCACAACTATTTAGTGCTTGCTAGAGCCAAGTGTAGAGGCACACAGAGAATGGACAGCAGTGCACAGCCATCGCAGAAGGAGCTTTGCAGGGGATCTCATCTCCTTTACCTCTTACAGTGACACCAAGAGAGCAACAACTCATGACACCGATTCTCTGGTCTCCTCAGCTTAATCCTCTGAGGAAAGTGGGAACAAAGTAGAAGAGGGGCGGAGAAGCCCAACCAGATCCACTTTCCCAAGCGGAAACCAACAAGGTCATCTCAAACCCTGACAAACTCTATTCTACTCTCCTCTGGGAACTCTGTCTGTATGTTTATGATGAGGAAATAGCTCTGCGTGCAGCTGTCAGTTATTTTCATTTAGCCCCATCATTTGGCAATGCCCACATGTGAGACTGTGCAAACAATCTTTTTACTGAGCTTCCATGTGTTTACAGGGTCATCATTCAGCAGCTTTCTGATCAGACAGCATTGTAAGTTGCATCATTTGCCAACAGTATTTGGAATGCTCAGTATCTGTGAAGAACAGATATGAGGTATAGTCAAACCTCCATAGAAACAAGGATTACTTTTCAACCTTAACTAAGCTTTTTTTGACTTCTGGCCACTTTTTTTTGATTGAACAATGAGAAAGTTCTGCAGTTGATGCCTGAGAACTTAAGGCATCACAATGAAAACCTTCTCCAACCTCCAAGTCTTAATGAAGATTTCTTATTCCAAGATCTTGGATCAGGAGAAGACAGGCATATCCAGGTGAATGTTGCCACAGGACAAGCATAAATATACCCTGCTATTTTCACTGTAAAGGGCACAGGAGGAAGCCACAAAGACAAGCTAGCAAGGGCAAAAGTCTGGACAGCCACTGATGCGGATAACCTAAAAAGGAATAAAGACCTAGATAAGATTTTAGCCTGCAGGCAGAACAGGATGTTTATATGGCTAAAGGATCCAGAATCGGATTTAACACACTATAAACACAGCCTGCAATGTGGGCAACACATCTTACCCCCTTTGGTACTGACTGCTGCCACCAAAGTACAACAAAGCCAAATTCAGACAACAGGGCTCTTACAAGACTTACAATACCCTCAGCCTGCCCTCAGTCCCTTAAGGAAACAGAAGAGAAGGAAGTCCATCCTTCCAAGAGACCTTAACAGAATAAAACTATTTCTGCCTTTCTCGAAGGAGAAATAAAAAGATCTTACATTGTTTCAAAAGTTGAAACAAGGGACCAGAGACAGGCCGGGAGATATCTACAGCTGCTGAATATGTATCACAAAGAACACAAGTAGGTGAAAACTGTAAAGAAAAGAGTTTCTGGCAAATGGAAGTAATGTGAAACTCTTAACAACTTTTATCTGTAATTTACGAGAAAAGAGAGCAACAGACAGAAAAGCTGAGAGAAAGTTCTAAAGCAACAGACAGAAAAGTTGAGAGAGTTGCTCTCTGTGCTATCAGTATGCTGCAAACCCTAATGAAATATGGGCAACGTGTACTCTACTGTCCCCTGGACTTTTCTGATTGTACCATATGTTGGAAGTGTGTGTTGGGATTTTGGGCACAAACGGGACAGAAGTACTGCTAGGTGTTCCTTGAACCTTTATTTGCAGCATCAGTCTCATAACAGGATTTTACATAGTTATAGGATGGCAACAGGTCATGTCTGCCAGCAGCCAAAGATTTCTTTGTTACAGAGCATCTTAAAAGTTTTTCAGCCAATAACTTATTGTCAAAGCTTACAGACACTTGTTCTAACCAATCACAGAAAGCACACGTACACCTGCTTCAAACAATGCTTGCTTGTATTCTTTCTATTAACACTAAACAATATTCCATTATTAAGCTTAAAACTTTCTACTGTCTTGTTAAGCATATTTTTCTGCAGCCATAAGATCTATCTTAGTCAAACCTAAGACTCAGATTATTGTTTTATGCCCTTGCTTGCTGTACTTTTGTAACTTTTCCTACTTTCAAACTTTGCAGTTACAGCTGATTCTAAATTCTTCAGCTCCTTCTGTTTCTGGGGCCTGCTTTCACAGATTTCTAAAAGCCTTATTACCTTTAATATTTCCCACAGAAGTGCACACCTGCTCCTTACATAAAATGGATAGAATGTACTTTAAAAGCAAATATGAGGAAGCCACAGGGTAGAAGCTGATTAACATTGAGCTCAGTACATGAATTTGTTAATCCAGTGCCACGTGTCTGACTCACACAGTCGTGCTGGTGCCACATTCTTTAGCTCCATCGCTGTGAGCCTGGAAATTGAACATCCATTCAGTGCTAACAGCAACAACATTCCAGCAAGTAGCTCCTGGGACAAATGAACACTTTGCACTGAAATACTGGGCTTTTACAAAAAGCATTTCTTCCCTTTTACCAGGTTATACATATCTCAGTCTCATTTGTATTAAAGAAAAAAAGAGAAACTTGGATTGTGCAAGAATCTTTTAAACAAAACTATCACCATTCTGCAGCAAAAAGTGGACGCATGAAGTTGTGATGGGCTGCTGAATCAATTTTTGATAAATCCATATTCTCATGGCAGAGTAAGAGGGCATACAGTTCAGAGTTTACAGCACTCACAATATACACACATAGCAATAAGCACTTGGGGTACAGTTTTCTGCCTAGGAAGCTTTTTACATAAGGCTTTTAAAATATTTTCTATCAAATTCTTTCAAATATTTTTTATTTAAATATTTTCTTGTCAGTAATATATCTACCCCCTAATATTGGAATTCCCTAAAAGGGGGTGTTTAGCAGATCACTATTGTGCTCAAGTTTTCCTTGGTTTAAATACAATTAATTCTACCTCAGGAAAGAGGAATTGACCAATATAGAAATCATAACAGAGGTTATCATTATTATTATTAAATAAAAATGTCAGACAATAGAAACCCTAAGATGAGAATAGACACACTGTATCAGGGTTTTTTTGGTTTTTATCTTCTTTTGGGATATAATCCCATGACTACAGATTGTCAGGAAACTACTTCAAAGAGCTACATTAAAACAAGCAATCCCCTCTCTTAAAAAAAAAAAAAAAACCCACAACCACCAAAATCCTCAATATTTTGCAGAAGTATCGTTCCTTCTCTTCCTCTTTCCAACAAACTGTTTGAAACCCAAGGTTTAATAAAGTTAGTCACAATTATGCAGCTACTGTTTTTTCAGCTCTATTAATTCTGGACACAAAATGTTCAATTGATTCATGTTTTTTATCCGGCTACAGTTGTTTATAACATACATCTAGATAAATAGCATCACCCTCTTTCTTTGTGCTTCTCAATACTGGATGCAACATTTCATTCTAGGAAAATCTCTGGATTGGGAAGCACTGAAGAGACAAAACAGTCTGGCTTTCTGAGCTCTAACCAGCTTCTGATAAGAAGGCTGAATTGAAAATAATTGCCCATGCAGGAAAACTACCTTGAAGTCTGGAAATGAACATTCAGAAAAGGAAATTAACTTGTAGACAATCAAGGAAAACTACCTCTAGTAGTCTGGCTCACATTTTATGAAATTTGCAAGGTATTGCACAAAAATATTGCTTTAACATTTAAAGAGCCAACAAAACAAGTTTTTCTAGATAGAGGGTCTCTTAAAGAAAAACAGGTAGCTGGAGTGGGATAAAAAGGACAGCAGAAGCTGCCAAAGCTTACAAGAGCTAGAACCACAGCACCACCATATTAAACTAGTTCCATTTATCTAATTCCATCCTGTACCATGATAAACCCGAAATAACACCAAATAAGAGCCACACTTGAAGCTAACTTTTCAAAACTTGCCTTTCTAGGATGTTATACCTACAGAAAGTCTATTTGAAGATGAACTGCCAGGATGATTAACAGTGGAAAAGACAGTATTTCCTTTCTTATTATTGACAGGTACCTTTTAAAATGTATTTTGTAGAATTACCTCAATATTTTTTGTTGTATGTGTACATATATCTCAATACAGCACATGTAAAGCATTTATATCTACATCACTTAAGTTATTTTCCTGTTTAAGAGTTATTTTGCATTTAAGAATTGAATTTTTTTCTGTATGTAAAAAGACCACGTGTTTGTAAATTGATGGGATGTAAATAGATAAGTAGGTGTTACTAAGTGCACCCCCAGGAGTCTTGTTATTTCTAAAAACATGGGAATTTTAAAACTTGCAGACTATCCTAAATGAGAAAAGAGTCAGTCCAGTTACTTTTTGTGAGTAAATGGTCCAGTGTTTCCAAACCTATTTTTACTTTGTTGAGTCATTCACGAACCAAATCCATTCTCTACAAATATCTTTTCTGTTCGTAAATTACTCATTGAATAATTTATATGAAGGAAACGCACCCTAAGCGTTTGCCGGTGAGCTTGTTTGCTTTTTCTGTTCCCTGCCTGTTTGAGCAGGCTCCCAAGTCACACAACTTTACTTCTACTCCTCAAGTGAAGGAGCAAAGCTTTAAGCTTCTATATCCATACAAGAAGAATAACAAATCACAAATCAGGAACAGCCAATTGTTTGCTAGTGAAAAGCCATCTTTACCTAGCTGTCTAGGAGTTGACAATATTCTCTCAGAAAGCACATCAAGAAGCGTCACTCATGAACCACAGCAGCAGGGGTGGCAGGGTGCTCCAATATAAGGCAAATCCCATGTCAGACACAGGCAGCAGGGAAAGTGCTACAGGAGGCTCACAAAATGGCTTTGCTTTTGTTTCTGAAGCCCAAGAAGCACCTTTCAGACCACTGACCTCCCTAGGACAATGGCAAGACTTTACATTTTGCAGACAATCATAAGCAGTTACTTAGCATCACTGTGACCCTATGGTTCTTTTGTGCTGTATTACTGCTGTACTGTACAAGTCATGAATTGCAAGAGCCCATCCTAAATAAGTTCTCCAAAAGCTCACCACTGTTTTCAAATGGCATGGCATTCAAAACTACAGAATAATCATCAAGTAAGCTAGTTTCTAAGATTTCTACCCAAGCTGAGATAGAGATGGATCAGAGAAGAACTGAACAGAGGCCATGGGAGGGACAAGCAGGGAGCAAGATGACACAAAAAGAACATGCACTGTTCCAAATCACGGCTCAATTAAAAGTCAGGTAATTGTTAAGGAAGACTGACCAGAAGACCCGGTCTGCCCACACCAGTTTACCAACCAGCTTTAAGTAGATCCTGCCTTTCTGTGAGAACTTTGGTTCTCAAGCCTGAGAAGCAGCAAGCACTTTGTTATTCCACAGTGAGCAATGACAGCAATTCCAACAGTCTGCTGCATTAAGAGGACAATATTTAGAACTTGTAAGGGTTATGCCCACCAGGTAGAAAAACATTTGGGCAGTGTCACCTCCTTGTCACCCTGTCTCAGAACCTTCCTTTGCTTTTGATCCAAATTCAGACTGCACCACAAGAAAAACTTACTTGTTGAATATTATTAGTAAAATAATCAGTTCCTATGACCTGAATGCTACACATAGGGTTCATTGAAATAGCTACATACATTTTTTGGATGATCCTTCCTCTTTTCCTTTGTGTATGCATATAAAAGAAATTTTTACACTGGAATCATGTAATTCCACCAATACTGACTTCCGTTTCAGTCTACAGAGATTAACTGTCCCTTGAGGACTGTATTGACCCTGGCTTTGCTCTCACCACTATTTACCTCTCCGGTCAATGAACCTTGATGCTCCTTACAACAAAGTCAATACCTGCTTATTACAGTTAGAATAAGAATCACTGAGAAGGCTTATGAACACTAGTTTGGCGTCTGCCAAAACTACCCTAGTTAAGGAGTCTATCAAGGTTTCATTGTGTCTGTCTTCTTTTCTAGTAAAACTTGTCTCAAGTAACAGTGAAAAAATGCCACTTGAAGACTCAATAATCCTGTCTGTTCTTAAAAAAGGGAGCCCTGACAAACATACATTTAAGACATACACAAGTATTCATTAGTATACAAATTCAAACACATAAGCCCAAACTTTATACCAGATAATTATTATTTGGAGGTTGTGTGTAGTTGTTGTGGGTTTTTCAATAGTTACTGTAATAGGATTCAATTCAAGTCTTCTTTGTACATAATGTCAAGTGCTGGTCCCCAGGGTAGGTAGAACATTTAGTTCTCTTCCCATTTAATTTTATTTTTATGATAGATTTAAAATGCACTCCAGAGTTCAGTTCTTGTTCACAACTTTCCAAATAGAGAGCTCAGAAAACTATCCAAATAACATCTTTACAATCCTAATACCAGAATCCACAAAAATCCAGACATACATCCAAACCCTAAGGTAGGAGGAAACAAGATGATAAGAGTTTATTTTAGAGGGAAGAAATTTAGCTCAGTAAACCTTGAGAGGAAAGGTGTGATGACCATGCAGCTTTGACCAAATCTGTGGCAAACATGCAGGCATTCTAAGTTATGCAAACCTGGGGTGTCCACCCTTCCTTCTCCCGCTAGCAAGATCTGTCCTTATTGTGCAGTTAAATTTACTGATAAGTTTATACTTGCTCATGTTTTATTCCGTTAAGGTATCACAACTGTCTCAAAGCCACAGACAACAGCTGAACCTACATTAGACAGCCTACTTCCATGCATTCATTGAATGCAAATTCAGACAAGCACTATTAAAATTCTGAAGACCTTCCCCCTTTACTCATCCCATAGGCATGTTCCTCTCCACTGTTGCACTCAGCAACTCTTGTCTCTTCCCACTCAGCGAAACGACTGAGAAATCCTCAGCTTCACAGCTGAGCTTTTGTGAGCATTAAGATGTATAAGACATTGAAGCTTAAAGCAAAGGTCACCAGCACAGCTTTAAGAAAAACATTTCCAGTATTTTCTGATTGCCCACTTCCTAACTGCCTTAAAAATCTGAGAATCTACAGTGAAGCTGAGGTCTATGCTTAGTCTTAAGGTCCTTGGATAGGCAAAGACATTGAATGCAGTTGGGCTGCATTTCTCGCAAAGTCCAACACCTTTCAGAGGGAGAATGCAGTGTTTCTGCAAGGCCTGGTGTTTGTATTTTGTTTAATCACCTGCCCACTCTTCAGCTAGAGGAAGAAAAGGGTGTTCCTAAACTGTTTATGATAGTTAAACATAAAAAATCAGACTAGATTTTTCTAGTCAGTTAACCATATTCTTGAGGGGAAACATAAGGTAGTATGATTATTAAAGAGCACTCTCAGTAATAGTCACATCTTTATTGTGTCAACCCTTTGCCAAAAAAAAGAATAAGATTTATAGTAAAAGCCACTTACATTTCTTCTTTGCAGAACCAAGCCATCTGCCTCCAATATACCACCAGCCCCTGCTAGATGAATTCACACATATTTTAAAGCCCCAGAGTAACCATTAGAATGGAAATTGGACACTACTTGTCATTTGCAAAGCTTTCTTAACTGGAGAGGCTTCCCATTTGTTCAATTAAATGTTTGCATGTGCAATACACTTTATGAAATTTATCCCAAAACAGCGAGGGCTGAAATAATATTGGAGGCAGATGGCACAGCTGTTCCATTTAGAACCATCCTCGGCAATATATGAAGTGATGGACAGGATGGGGAAGTGGGAGTGAAAACTTGGTACTATGAAGAATATTATCCATGGGTTTTAGCAATAAACAAACCATTTCAGTGCCAATCTTCCCTCCCCTATCGTATGTAGCTCCGTGACTCACTCGAGTTTACCCAATTAGAAAACACTCATTTGATCCAAGAAGTCAACCACTGAAGCCATGTAAGGCTTTCCCCTAAGAGAATCCATCCCTCTGCCTTGAAAGCTGAGGGAATCTGAAAATGTGTCTCTCACACCGACACAAGGAGGCAGATATTTGTACGGGCTGACAAGGCAGCCTGCATGCAGAAGCGACACAGACACCAGTAGGAATGGGGAGCAGGTTTAAGCTGCTGCTTATTTGCATGCCTCTTACAGAGCAGAAATCATTGCACCATGCTCCAGATGCTGCAAATCTCAAGATGCACATCCAGGGCTCATAATTAAAACTAGCAGACATTTTCACTGAGGAGAGGGAGGAAAAACCCAGAGCTATCCCAGCTACTCTACATCTATTTTGAGATTTCTGGGGTACTGATCTGTTCTATCACCACAGTATTACAAAGTTTTGAGGGAAAGGGCATGCTAAAACACTCCCTCACAGATTGAAGACCTAAAAGAACCTGATGAGAGCATACCTCTTTCTGTACAGCACCTAGACTGGGGCCAGAGGTTCAAGTGAATGAGCAAAGTAATCAAAAATTTCTTCAAAAAGATTTTTCAATGCTCATGAAAGAAAATAGGATAATATGTAGAAACAGATTTAAAGCAAAATAGGTTGGCAGGAAAGGTTTTCATGTCAGAAAGCACTGCTTTACTGGAAAACAAAGAATAAGTTATCACATGGTTCATTGCAAGCCACCACGTATCCCACAGAAGATTTTCCTTAGATGGAGAACAAAAAACACTTGGGGTAAGAAGACAGATCCCAATCCTTATATCCACAGGTAGGAAATGTCAGTAGCTCTGTGGGACCCCAGTCACCTTTTCTGCAGATTTAACAAAACATCAACAGTCAAAAAAAGTTACAAGACCAAACCTAGCTAAGAATCATAGAAACCAAAGGACAGGTCTCACCACCTCCTTTCCTCCCCACAGCCTACTCTTCCTGCTTTCCTCTTCAATCCTACAGCCTATTAGAGACTTTCACAGCTGGACTGCCACTGAAAACAGAGAAAATCTGTTTTGTATGGACTATCAGTGCGATGAAGAAAGTTCTCCATAGGTGCCATGTGACAATAAATGGCCAGGGATAGAATGCTGAAAAGCCAAAAAGTACATGCCAGTTCTCCAGAACACCCATGTTTGAATAGATTCAGCTGGAGACTCCTATGCCTAATGCCTTAAGAAAAATTAGAGAGGAAAAAATACTGCCAGTGCACAAGTAAGGGAGGTTAGAGGGCACTTAGGGAATGAATGGCACTCTGCCTAGCAAAGGATTTCTTTGTGACAGTGAAGGGGCACCAGGTTGTACATTCAGTAGTGTATTACTTAGAAAAATATTTCTTGACCTTGCTGCTTCAGTATAAATGCTTCCCTCCCAACCACCTCTTTCCCAGTGGTAATACTATAAAAGATGTGCCCCAGGGGACAAGTTTCTAATAATGTCCTAATCTTGCTTTCCAAGCACTTACAACAACCGCAGGAGCAATTTTAAAATAATAGAAGTGAATTCATAAGGCTCAACCACTTCTTTAATTTGCAGGAAACTTCAGCTGTCCTGAAATTATTGCAAACTGTACCATCACAGAGAAATATATTTAGTTTCTAATTCTCATTTTCTTGAACTGCTGTAAACAGCACAGTACATGGAAACTCCAGACAAGTGATGAAAAGTAAGTGTCCTAATTTACTGGGTTTGCACCCTGGCTTCATTTCAGCTACATCTTAAAAGGCCAATATCCACATGTGATTCCAGTAACACTAATGACATAATATAGCTATTCATAATTAGTTATTTTCCACCTGCGCTGTTTTTTGGTTGGTTCATTGGTTGGGGTTTTTTAAGTGACAACTAAAGCAAAGGTTTGGCTCCTCAAACAAAACAGAAATGAGCTTTTTACCATTGAAATTGTGGATATCAGAAACAAAGAAAGATAGCAGTTACATCTTTTCACTCCTGTAGGGGTTCATGAACCCTCTGTTGAAACCTTATGTGCCCCCTACTCCCTTCAAGCTACAGGATGAAGCCTCAGTATCTCAGAGGATGGATGTCCTATTTCTAAAAATAACCTAAGGAGCCTCAGCAAACAGCCAAATTCCAGTTGTACGCCTGAGGTTTTCAGAGGAACAAGACCATGCTTCCACAACAAACCCCTTTCTGCACTTCTGGGATACCTAACACAAAGGGAAATGGCAAAAATGAAAATTGAAGATTCACTGATCTCTTGTTACCTGAAGAGTTGCTGGTGGTGTGTGGACTCTAATTACAGAGAATTCCAAGAATATCAAGTCGGTCTAGAGTCAAGGTCCCAAAGTCATGTACCTAAGCTGAGCCTAAAGGCTGAAGCCTGTGCTAGTCCATAGGACCTCCCAGGGAATGAAGGCATTCCTCACTTCTACCCAGAGAATACAACCAAGTTGCTTGTCATCAGACCCTCCCTCTATTTTACTGTCTTCTGGGAAATTGTGTCACCTGGCTTTACTTTTATTCTTACTGCCACTGCTAAAAGGCTACTTCCAGGTTATGTTATTTTTACTCCAGCAGCAGAGAATGATCCATTAGGCTCAATTTCAGCAATGCTTACTAGTTGTGTTACCCAAAGCACAAGACACAGTTTTTCTAGGCTCTGGTGTCCTCTCCAAACCCCCTAGATTAAACTACAGGAGAGTCTTCTACACCAGATTTCCCTTCCGCATGGTACTAAATAACTCCCATTGAAACACTTACAAGCTGTATAGTTTTTGATGTAATAATAAAAAAAAAAGCCATAAGAAGGATTAGGTCTGTTAATAATTTTAATACCTATAGGTTGGAAGTAGCATTATAATGGTGCATTAAAAAGGTATAGATTTGCATGAATGGTGCTGCACCAGCAGTGAGAAATAAAGCTCTTTATTGCTCAAATCAGAAGTGTGTGAACTGACATTTTCCAGCATTTACCCTTAACTATATCATGAAAAGGTCTCAAGCTGGGGACCACTGCAATCTGCTGGAGGTTGAAACAACTTCTAAATCCTGCACTTCTCATAAATGATTATCTCATTCCTTGAACAATGAAGCTGCATGAATTTTGCATGTTACCTCAAGCACTTTACTTTATTTCAAGAATAACAGTTCCATTTCAAAGCACTTTAAGCCGAATCCCCATTTTATCACCCATACAAAATGGCTGCCAAGAGAGAAGATAGGCAATGAGCACAAGAAACAGATGCTAATACTTAAAGCCCCAACCATAAGGAAATCCCAAATTAATTTCAAAGAANATTGAACTTCTTGCACCTATGTTAGGTGTCTGTGGAGCATTCCATACAGCTGGAAGAACACTCAGTATATATTTAAACCTTTTAGTCTGCAAGATTTAGTTAAGTGAGAGAATTTATCACTGTCACTGAGATAAGGCCCTGTTCAGAAATGAGTAGCTTAGTTCCCCAAACTATTAGAAACTTGTTCTAACCAGCAGATTAAAAAACTTTTTTTGAACAGTGCAAAAATGCAAGAGCAAAACTGACAGTGCCTGACCCGTGATGGTTTGCATCTGACCCTCATTTTTCACCTCTTCTCTCACTAATCCTGATTTTAATTATCTACAAATTTGTACTTACTCAAGGCTAGCACCTAATTTATCCACGGAAATTCAAATCATCCCATGTTAAAATAAAGTTTCTAAAATAGACAGGTTTGTCAGCCCTTAATGAGATCGTTATTATTCATATTAAGTATAGTTGAAAGTGAATTAATAGCAAAATGCTTTCTTTCATTTGCAGGGAACAAGAGGGATGACACAGTTTGTAGACAGCTTTGCAGTGTGGGATCAGCTTGCAGTCAAACCAAAAGGTCTTTCAACGATGCAGAATCCTGCTCTCAGAGACCTGGTGTACATCCCAAACATTTTTCCTAAGACAAAACCACCTACCAAAGCAAAACACATAGATCTTGAGGATTTGCTCCCAGCCCCTGAGAAAGTGATAGGACTTGAAGAGGCTCATACAAAATTGCATCTTCTCATAATATTGAGCAGCAAGAGTTAACCGTGTCACATCGCATTTGAGATTGTCACACGCTACTCAAGTGCTCAGTATTAAGAATTCAGAGCAGAGGTGGCCAGAAAACGGGGCAAGTTTAGTCTGTCAATGACTATGTCCTCAGATTCACTTAAGGCATGCTTCAAGTTTTGTTCTAAAGAGGACAGAAAAAGTCTAAAAACGTAAAGGTGTGAAAAGGTGCTCAAGTACCTAAAGTGACAGCTATGTAATAACTCAGAGGCCTGGAGAGCTAATTGGAAAAACGGGACAAGCATTCATAATGAACTTTGGATCTTCAAGGGAAAAAAA
>WBMY01002657.1:1389085-1403494 GCA_013397315.1 Donacobius atricapilla
CGCCGGGCCCCTGCCCCACACAACGCCCCGAGCCCCGCCAACCCCGCGCCCCGCCGGGCCCGAGCCGAGCAAGGAGCGCAGCCCAGCCTCTCCGGCCCCCACAGCAAGCGAGGAGTCCCCCAAGAGCGGCACGCTCAGTCTCGGCGGCTGGGAAAGGGCAGCGAGCACCAGAAGGCGACTGTGTGTGTGGGAAATGGGTGGATTGCACAGTGTGGAGGTGTATTTGCTAATGGCGAAGGAGGGGAGTAATATCCAAAAAGTTTTAAAAATTATGAAAGATGGAGACAGCGCTCAAATAAAAAAAATAGAGAGGCAGCCCAAATAACAGGGGGATCGTGGTTTTCTGGTATCACTCTTGACAAGGGCTTACTCTGTTCTTGAAGACCTCCAATTGCTGAGTGTGCTGTCTGAGTCCCTCTTCCCATCCTTTCCATCTTAATCACCGCAGATTTCCCCTAACGCTTTGCCTAAACCAACGGCAGCAATTCAGGCCCATCAGGTCTCATTGTACCTACCGCAGAGACAGGGAACAACAGATCACTGCCCTCCTCTACACCACTACAGAGAAATACCCTTTTCTGAGCCAAACACCATCAGTTTGCTCCAACCTGTCACGGGCTGTGTTTGCCAGACGGCTGAGCTTTCTGATGGTGCTCTCTGCTGGTGCCTCCCCAGGAGATCACACCTTTCCTGAACACTCAACACAGAATAGCTCACAGAACTCCAGCAGTGCCAGGACAGCAATGTGGAACAGTATGTCTGCTCAGCGCATCTGATTGACTGTAATGCTGTCTACTATTCATTTTAGTAACATATTTACCTCTTTTCATAACACTACTGATGAATATGCTACTTGTGATAAATTACCATTCCTACCTCTTCTTTTGTAGGAGTGACCAGATTTACTCCCCTCCCTGAGTTACACCAAATGACTTACTCCCCCAGCCTGCTTCTGTGCAATTCATTGTTCCTACTTAAGCAAAGTATCTTATACTTGTTCTGCTGAGTTAAATTTTCCTTCTTTCCTTCTATTCTATGCTATTTCTCTCTACTACACACAATTTTTCTGGTTTCTCAAGCTATTTGTCATTTCCAAGCTACCTGCAGTTCTTTTGAGCCCAGGAACTTTAACATCCAGCACCAGTACACTCAAAGACCATCTGTAACTTCTCAGGAGTATAGGCTACAGAATCCACTTTCCAGGTTCACTTAGTTCTCCCATTTTGGTGGCAAACCCCTGAAAATGGTGTGAATTTCATTTCCATTTATCTCTGCTCCTGTTGTATTGCAGTCTTCATCTAAAACTCACTTCTCTGGCTCAGAGAGTTCATTCTGACTTCACTGAGATGGCCCACACGATCTCAAGGTCCTTTTGTAACCTTCACTCCTACAATGGTCCTGTACAAAGGTGCTGTGCAGGGAGAGGTAGAACAAAGGAGTCACCCTAAGATCTTCTGGAAACAGTGAATACTTTAAAATTTTATTGACAGTAACTCAAATGCTCCTTGCCTCAGTGCCAACCCCTGCTAGCAATCCGTACTTTGCTAGAAATTGCCAGTATTGTTTTTTCAGTCAAAAATTCAGGCAATCAACAGCGCATGAATTTACAGACACACAAACAAAATCCCACCAAAGACAGAGTTCTTGTATACCAAATATTATCATTGTCATATACTGTGGCACATCTCTGACATCTCTGCAAGGTGCCATATCAGCTGGTTGTCTCAAGCCTAGCTAACATGGAAAACGGATTTTGGATGAGAAGTAGCTCAAGCCGAGGTACTGCAGCACATGAGCAGCACAGGCACACAGCTCTCACTGCTACAATGATTACATTCACCCACAATAATAAATAATCATAACATACCACATGGGCAGACCCAGTTTCCATGAGATTCCACATGAAAACTAGCTAAGCTCCTAAGAGCATTCAAGGAACATATTTCAAGGCCAGGGTCTAAAACGAGGGGAACAAAGATGGGAATATTACTTCAGAAATATTTCCAAAAACAATCTGGCGAAGGTCACTCACGTAATACTCCATTCAACCAACAGCAAGTCAGCCACTCCCTCCTCCTCCCCAGCTGATGGCCACTTTTAACAGAGGCAAAAAGCTGAGCTCGAAGAATCAAAATCTTAAGATTTTTTGTGACCGAGTGATAGTTTCAGTGTGATTTCATTTGCATAGCCTAGGGTGGTCCAGTGCTTGGAACTGTTACTGAATGTGTAACACAGCAAGCATCTCTGGATCTAGGGATCCTTGTGACTAGACCAGCTTCCAAGAGAAGTGCCTAACTGCCAGCTAATGTACAGCAGGACCTGCCTGCTGTCCTTCCTGATGATCTGCTACTCTTAGCACAACATTTTGGAATCCTTTATCAGAACAAAAATTCAAATCCAGGTATTTCTTGAGCCAAGAAGTGCTCTCACCACTGCAGTATTTTAAGCAAAACAGATCAAGGTCAACCACAGAAGACTCCAGGTGACATCTGGTGACATCCTTTAAGCAACAGGTACTATTCCGAGACAGTTCTTTTTTCCACTCTCTATCCAAGCCAAACCTACATGGTTAAACTCTATATTTCTCATACCACAGGTGAATTTTTGTATGGGATCCACTCTGTTTGCTCCTACACACTGGTGCTGTGACAGCCTCAAGTATCAAGCCAATTTGGATTAGGAAACCGGTAACACGATGGCACTACTGAGACTTGCCATATTTCATTTGGCTAGGAGTACTCTTGACAGTGCTGCAAAATATCATGAAGCTTTTTGTTACTTAAAACAAATATATGGGGGGGAAATACGCCCTCCCAGCTGCCTATCTGGTGCTCTAGAGGTCAACAGGGCAGGTGGTAAACGTGAAACAAAACCTGCTGACCCTTATGCTAAAAGCAAACTCCATTTTGAGCTTGTTTTCAAGCCAGCAAGTACTACATCCACAACTTGGAGTTATTTGTCTACACACAGGTTCACCGAGCTGTGTATTACTGCTCAATATGCCTAATAAACCCCATTATATAGAACACTGCCCTTTTTTTCAATTATTATGGTGATTGTGAGAAACCACTACCAGAAACATGACTACAGACAAGATCAGTATATTGGCATGATTTCTGAAAAGAGTGCAAGTACACTGTTTGCAGTTGCACATTTTCCAGAGGTTATGTACTACCGCCTGCCTGTGTATAAAAATACATAATAAAAATGCTGCTGAAGAGGAGCTGTGTTGCATGGGCAATAGCCTTTTCTCACAGCAGTCTTCTTTTGATTGATATCAGAGCACTAGATCCATTGCTAGGAGGGCTTTTAATAACAGTAAAACATACCAACAAATAAAATCAGCCATTATTATATACAGTAAATGGCCTCTTCAGTCTGCTACAATGATTGTATTCACCCACAATAATAAATAATCATAACAGACACCCAGAGCTAGATCCTGGCACATAAGCTAACCATGCAAAACAGGCCCATAACTAGCTTGAGCAGGTGGCTGAAGATTTTCCCAGAATAAACCTCACCCTGGAAGTGATGGTAATTCAGACCTGAAGCCTCCCTCCCACCTTGTAACACATACGGGAGAGCAGCAATGAGGACAAGGTATATTGAGAGTCCTAAGCCTTTTGCAATTCAATTTTTTAGCTGCAACAGCCACAGCCCCTGCTACACAACAGTCAAAGAACCATTCATGATGTTACTTCACCTCTTTTTCTGTCTGAGGGCTTCTGATCTCATGTATCAAGGGAGAAATTGTTAAATATGAAGTTAGAGCTACTCTGGAAGTAGGTCTCTCCCAGTCTGTATTGGTACCCTGTTTCTCTTTGCCAAAGGCATCCCTGAGTCAGTTTGGGAACAGCAGCCTTCATCATAACCACAGTTAAGAACCCCATGATGGGAAACAACACCTTCGTTTGAGTTTCTTTGTCAGTATTTACTTAAGACAATAACGGGACACACTGAGAGGACATTATCTTGTAATACATTATTAGTATGCACTTTGTGTTTAAGGATTTTTGTCTCTTTACAGTTCACTTTCTTCCAAAGTGAGGTGTGTTTTTTTTTCTTTTTTTTGTCAGCAAAGCATTGAACTCCAACATTTTTGCACATGGTTTGAATATCTGAATTCACTGCCCTCACTCTTCAACCTCGCAGAAGGATTCAGTGGAGAATGCCTGAAGCTTTCCATCTGAGGCAGAGCTGGGGATGCTGCTGCGCCGAGCGGACAGGGCTCTGCCTTCGGTGCTCTTCTGCTGCCATCTGCAGGGCCTGGCTCGGCTGCAGCTCTCATCCCGCTCATTTCCCCCGGCACTCAGCTGAGCCAGCCCAGGGTAAGACTAGCCTGGATTTGAGGCATCTGCCAAATACTCTGACAGTCACACTATCTGTTTCTGAACTGCCACGATAAAAGAGATACTTCCGACCACACACACAAGGTATTTTGTTTTTAAAGAGACCAGTACACAACAACAACAACCCCTGTCTTTGAAATCATTCAGTTTTACATGCACTGGATCAGAACACAAAGACCTTCAGTGGGTCCCTTATCACACAGCTACTGTGAAAGCAAGTTGTGGGGCAAAAAACAATTGCCAGCTTGGATGCACAGAACCAATCTGCAGTACTCTCTGGCTGTGAAAATTAAAGAGTACTATGTTACCTAGGAAAGGCTGAACCATTTTATTTACATTAATAACGCTTTCACCTCCACAACCTACAATAAAGTTTGGAATAAGATGATAACCAAATTTCATGCTTCACTGCACAGGCAGATCACCCTTGCAGACAAAGCAGCATTGCTCATGCATACCTCTCCACACTTCCATACACTTGTACTACATTTTAAGGTGTTAATTTTATTTCTTTGCCTTTCCCTGAAGCATCCACTCATATAGAAATTAGAATACCAGATGAGAACAAACAAGATCTGAGCTAGCAGAGAAAAAGCAAATGTAACAAAACTTTCTTCAGTTAAAGGACTTCAAAAGTACTTTAGCTTCTTGCTGGAAAAGAAGCTGTATATCAAGTTTAGGCCTGTGAGGAACAGATAGGCTAGAAAATACTGCTCAAGCAAAGGTCTGCTTTCCTGTCTTGTATCCTGTTTCCCTGTCCTTTCTCTTGCACAGATCCTTTTCCCCGCCCCGGACTGATCGGTGTTAAACTGCCCATGCAGGATAAAGCTGACTCCATCCTGCCTCTCCTGAGCATGCATTTGCTCACAGAAAGTGGTGAGAGCACAGCCTATTCACCAGGAAAAGTAGCTTCATCAGGAAGGCTAGACAGGGAGGCAGCTTTTCCAGTTTGCCAGTACTGACACTTTTTAGTCAGCCATTTGAATACTTTTTTTTTGTTCCAAACATTGTTGCTTTTTCCACATATGAAGAAAACATGATTATTTACAGTCAACATACTAAGTTCTGTAGGAATCAGTTAGGGAAGATTTTTGTGGCTAAAACATAGTTTAGCAATTTCACCCAAGCCAGCTTTTGCCAGCCATATCTTTTCAGGGTTATCTGAGACATCACCATTTCACAGTCTCATTATAAAGAAAAATAACAGTCTGCAGATGTTAACATTAAGATGTATTTTTCTGTATGTACTGTATTTTTCAGGCAAACCCCCAAAAGGTTTTCTTTTTCTTTTTCTTGGCACAGCTTTAAAAAGCAGAGATGAGGGAGATTCTGTCTAAAGAGAAAGCAGCTGTTGAAGCCTTTACTGTGCCCTTAAACAGGAAGAAAAAACAAAAAAGGCAAAAGGTATACTTTTTCAGAGCATCCTCACATCACCTTTCTCTAGACGTGACTAACTTCACTAGTGAGAGCATCCATGTCCCTATTAGACAAGTACAAAAAAAGTATTTTTTAAAAATCAAACACTTTTTATATGAAGAAGTCAACTGACACAATTAGAAAGCCTTGATAGACAGATACTCAAGAGACAGTTTTTAGAAATGCTGTTATGGGTTCTGTGTTACTCACTCCTGTAAACTCAAATGTACCCTCACGATGCTTGCAAGCATGTGTTATTCAGCACAAATCTCACAACAGAGACCACTGCAAGCAGGTTAAGTTGTAGCAGACAGAAGGGCAATTAAGCTCTTTTTTATTTTCCAGGTTTCTGTCTCTTGCAGGGTGAGGAAGGCTCTGCCTAGCTGCTGAGGTACTGAAACGACACAGAGCTCTGGTTGGAGAAAGGAGCAGGAGTTGCAGCATGCCTGATTCCCAATTACCTCAGACTTTTCTGGGCCAGCTGCAGGCATGACTCAGCTTCTCACAAAGTAGCTGCCTAGCTGCAGCATATTAATATATAATCAGTGCCAGTTTCAGCTTTCCTCAGTAAGCCAGGCTGTTATTAGTGCTGTTCAGTGCCACAAACAGTTGAGTCACTGCTGAAGCAGGGCCAGATACCTCAGAGGGAAATAACATCTGAGTCAGGGGCATGATGGATGTCCAGGGAAGGCTCATATTTCACCAGCACAATTTTACAGTTTACTCATGTTTGTGAATCAGCACCACAGATCAGAAGTACAGAATTGTGAAAGTGTCTTACTGCAAAGAATGTTTTGTACTTAACAAGCACTAATAATAACTTTCCTCAATGTCAAGACATCTAAGCACCTCAAAGTTGTGGGCAAGCACAGGTGTGAACACATCTGTTGCAGGATGCTGTGAAAGGTGGGAAACATATTCCCCAAGCACAAAGACCCCAGACACTAAAAGCAAAACAGAAATGCCACTTGATTTACCTTATCTGCTAGATGTTTATACTGCTTGGGATTAAAATGAAAGATAGCAGATAAACAGATAAGATGATTGGTAGCATGGTTATTGCTTATCATTTAAATTTGTCCTTCAGGGAATGGATCCTGTTGGGCTAGGGCTTGCTTTCATTGCTAATACACTCAGAGTGAGCAGTTTTGCTTCTGCAGTTCTCTTGTGGAGGACAGTAGAACGTGCTGTAGATCAAGTGAGATGAGCTAGAGATTTTAAAACTACATCCTCTGACACCAAAACCAGATCTCTATTGCTAAGAAACTACTGCACAGATTACAGGAAAACATCTCTGATCCACAGAGGGCCAAAGACCCTACAACAGAGCTCAGCAAATTAGAGAAGTAAACATTAATAAATTACGACTGCTGTGGTCTAATATTTGCTTTGTCCTTGTCTAAACATTCTCATCTATTACAGCTTTCAGATTGCTGAAATCTTTTACTGTATATTTAACAAAAGTACCGATGCTCTGGTAGTGAGATCCAGTTATGGCACAAGTTTAAAAAATTTGCATGTGCCTGATGGTGGCAGCTCTTTTAGTGTAGTACTGATGGCCAGAGTATCTGATGTTACAGACCACTAGAGGCCACACTCAGCTCACTTGGTACTTTTGTACCAACAGAGACACAACTCTTCACATTAAAAGCAGGACATAATGGCTAGTAGAAGATACAGAGCAGAGGCAGCTCCGGATATTGCAAGGTAACACCGATGTGCACCTGGGCCAGGTGGCTGAGATCTGAACAAGAGGAAAACCTTTGCTTGCCCTCACTGTTATTCCACTCCAAGTCCTGGCCTACCCTGCCATCCTGAGGGCACTTCCCTTCCCCTAGCCCAGTAAACGCCACAGCTATCGTGTCATCCCCATGGCAGCCCACTGCCTATAGAAGGGATTCTGACCTACACTCACCTACAGAATTCAGGTAAGGCACTCTTCCTTTTTGAGAGGAGCCCTGCTAGAATAAAGCAGCAGGGAAGTGGTCGTGAACATTTGCTTCAGACATCAAATGGTACTTGAATAGGAGCAAGAATATTGCTCACCATCTTTCCTTGCTTTCTGGGGTTTATCATAAAATAGTTTGAGCTGAAAAGGGCCTTTAAAGACTATCTAATCCAACCCACCTGAAGTAAAAAGCAGGGACTTCTCCAACTAGATCAGGGTGCTCAGACCCCTGTTCAACCTTACCTTTGATGTTTCCAGGAATGGGGCATCTACTACCTTTCTGGGCAACCTGTTCCAGTGGTTCACCATCCTCATTTTAAAAACTTCTTCCTTACAGCTGTTCTAAATCAACACTCCTTTGTTTAAAACTCTTACCCTTGTCCTATGCTGAAGCCCAACGCATGCTCTAAAGTCACCTTACTGTAGCCTTTCAGTACCTGAGGGGACCCACAAGACACCTGGAGAGGAAATTCTTACAAGGGCATGTAGTGATAGGACAGTGGCTTTAAACTGAAACACAGTTTAGGTATGTATTTAGAAACTCAGATTAGGTATGAGGAAGAAATTCTTTATGATGAGGGTGGTGAGGCACTGGAACAGGTTACTCAGAGAAGTTGTAGACCCCCACATCTCTAGAAATGTTCAATGGCAGGTTGGGTGGGGGCTTGAAAACCTGGTTCAGTGGAAGGTGTCCCTGCCCATGGCAAGGGGGTTGGAATGAGATGAACTTTAAGGTCCTTTCTAACCCAGGCCATGCTATATTACTCTGGTAACAAGCGGGGTGCCAGCACTGTACTACTGCCCATCCCGCACAACTTGCTATAAAGTTAAAAAAGAGGGAAGAGTCTTTTGTCAGGTACAGGGAAACTACTTATATTTGACATAGTCTGTGGCCACAGCACACTAGACATAGCCAGAGGCTTCACCAGCCAGTGCTAAAGTAGTGAGGACAAGGCCAAAGCAGCATTGTCAGGGCAGAGCTGGGCCTCTGCAGAGCTGCAGCTGCTGTGATGGTAGAAGGGGAGAGCACATCTGCTAACCCAAGAGGACAGTGGACACAAGTGAAAAACCCCTGAGGGCCCAAGCACTGCCCAGTTATGGAAGTAGCTTTTGGTGGCATGGAGATCCACAGCTTGGACAAGGTCATGGCAATGTGATTCAGACAGAGCATTACAGGAAAGCATCATCATAGGTTTTTCCTGTCCTTGTATTCTCTCCAGTCCTCCACTCTCCATCGCTACTGCAAGACCACATGCTGGACCTTTTGGCAAAGTCTAGCTATCCTCCTTTAGCTTTTTTGAAAAAGACCCAGAGCAAAACCACAAAGTAGACAAGGCCATTCTGGTGCCTACCACCAGGGAGTTCTTTAAATCTCCTGCACCCTTTTCACAGCCACAAAAGGCTAAAATACAGCCTGGATTTAGATAAGAGAATGCAAAAAAAAAAAAAAATCAACTACATGACAGGTGCTGAGAAAAAAAAATCATTGTTAAAACCTGGTTTCTCTGTGTGACAGATAATGCTCATAAGAAAGAGCAAGTGCTGAAGTTAATGAGAGACAATGAATGGAAATGGCACTTAACATTGGCCATTTCAGCATGCAACAAGGGAAGACTGTTTAATTAGGAGGGTGCTTATTAATCTAAGTTAAAATTTATTATTGGACAAGACATAAATGGACTTATGTTGCCAACACACTCTTACATCCTATAGTTGCATTTTGATCCATCTAACAAGCTTCTGAATATACATTGTAAAGTTAATTAAGCACCAAGTACACAGTTTCTCATTCTGTTATTTTCTGTAACATTTCAATTAAAGACTGTCTTGGGCATTTTAAAATCACTATGTGAAGAATTCTGTGTTTTGGTTTGATTAATAATACAATTTGTTTTCTTGGAGCATCTTCCAGCCTTCAGCCTTTATGTTCATTTAAAAAAATACCCAAGAGTATTCCATAATACTAGATTAAAATATTGTAAAATGTTTTCATTACCAGGGTAAGATACACTATGTTGAAGTTATTGCTATAGATTAGGGGTAGTTTTCTCATTAAAAATGTTGGAAGGATTGAACTGATTATAAATTACAGACAGCTCAAGCACACCAAGGAAAAACGTTAGAGACACAAAATATCCAGATTTCTTTCAGGGACCTTAAAATGTCTCACACGTTCAATTACCCACTCCACCTCTTAAGTTTAAAAATCCCACGGTATTTTAAAATACAGCCTTGGTATCTCTTTTGATAAATATTTGGGGAAAGAGAACAGCAGCAGCAAACAAATTCAGTTTCACAAATTCCACTGCAGCAGAGCAATTGTGTGGGGAATAAGCAACACTGCCTACAAAGCTCACAGTGACGTGCTCAAAAGAGCATGTGCCATGGCAAGGACACAAAAGAGAAGTTTAAAAATATTAAATATATCGTAAGGTAGGAATGAGATAGAAACACGGCTAGGAAAGGGAAAAGGGAACGTATTTGTTAAGCAAAGTCCTGTGGTGCCTCTACCAGAAAACCAGGGTGTGGTTCTTTATACTAAACTCTCCCTCCAATTACTTTCCAGCCGGGATCCTTAAGATACCTGCTACCCTTTGTGGTATTACCTGCTTTCACTTATTCTCAAGCCTCACCACTGAGGCGTAGTTCCCACACTCTTTCCCTCAGGTTGGTACATATTTTGCATTTTACAGAGCAGCCTTGCAAGCTTTTCCATCAGCCTCCAGTCTCACAGACCAAATCCACCTGGCGAGGCCAGGCAAGGCCTCCCCTGTAGCAAGGCAACCAGAAGGGCTACCAGAAAGTCCCTGGCCCAAGCCCTAACACCTGCTTGCTCTTCTGCTCCAGAGCAGTGCAACAAATGGACAGGCATTGTGTTTCTGCCTGTCTCTACCTTCCTTATGAGATCTAAAACCTAGAGCCTGTCTAAATGGCTGCTTAAGGTCACACAGTTCCCTCAATACTCCTTTCTTTCCCACATTCCTGAGCTGAGGGAGTATACCATTCCCCATTATCTCCTTCTGAGCAGGCAGCATTCTGCCAGCATAGTGCCAGCCTGAGTCAAGTGCAACCCTACTTCCTGCTGATCCTCACACGCATTGAAGAAGGGCTGTTAAATTCTCATGACGATTAACTAAGCACTACCTTCCTCCCTGCCTGTCCTCAAACTGGGTAGCAACAGGTAGAATCCAGGAAATTTGGAGTATTCAGCCTGAATTTAGTAGCCACAAAGTTATCTTCAAAGAATGCTTTGATCTTGAATTTCTATCATTTTATCAACTCTTCCCCAAAAAGTAAAACCCACAATTCCTGCAGCAATGCAGTCTTAAAAATCCAGATTTCTTTGGGCTTGGGGATTTTTTTTGGTTTTTTGGGGTTTTTTTGCAAGAGCAACTTCACTCTCCTACCATTGCCAGGGTGCTGACCTCTTTAGAAGTGTAAGGAAAGAGTAGTTTAGTTCATGGGGGAACCGACATCATTTCCAGTTCAGTCAAATTTTCCATGGGGCATTTGAGCTGATTACTCAGTTTGTACTCCTTGTGATGTTTCTCATTCAAAAATTAGGGCTGAAACCTCCCTATTGAGTTCTGTCACCAAAGATACCTGGAGGCACACCCCCCTAAGGCTTTAAATCTTTAACAAACTAGGTAGCAAACCATGATCTGAATTAGCTAAGAAGGTCTCCTTCTTCCTCCCCTTGAAAAGAAAAAAAACCCTAAAATATTTAGCATGTTTTTTTATTTTCCCTGAAAATAGATTTAGATTTGAAATCAGTAACAACAAACCTTTTAATACTCTCCATTTCTGGCACATCCTTTTACATTGCATGCAATATGTCAGTTCTTCCTGCAAGGCATACTCATAGACAATATTCTGGAGAACACAAAGTGTGCCTTGCTAACATATTTGATGGTATCTTAAGCTGTTACTTGCTCTGCCACCACTGAGAAACCAGAGTGAAATGGGGAAGTGACAGTTTAGAAAAACCCTCAACCAGCTCATTATTTTTCTTTCACAACCAAAGGAAGTTTCATTCTGGGGCAGAAAGAGGTGTAAGCCTGTTTGCCTTGTAAAGATGCACTTCACTTCCACATGCCAGTGGTGCTGTCTATGGCTCTGGTAAAGCTACACAGACATCAGTAATATTGTTGCCAAAATGATTAAGGTCATTGTAAATGACATCCCACCTTTCACCCATAGAGCTATGCAAAAGCCTCTAAAACATTATGGAATGAATTTCTAATTCTTCAAACCAGGAGAACTGAGAAGGCAGAGCTAGACTTAGAGAAAGCATAATCTACCAAAAAGCTCACCTTTTTCCTAGCTCACATTTAATCAGAAGAACCTGTTCTCCGCAGCCATACTTACTTTCTAATTGTCCTTTTTCAGCCATTTATACCCTTTCAAAACACTCAGGAAAATTTATTTAATAGTCTTCAGTAAGTCATACTCCCAACAGTAAAACCTCTACATACTGGTGAGTTCAGTTTGTGTCCAGCCCAACAATTTTTAACAATGCAGACAGTCTTCTGTTTAAAACTGCACTGAAAGAGCACATAAAACAGCACACACAGTACCTTTACTGTATTTTTATCAAAACTTCTAAGAACAAAAACTGAAAAAGCAGTCTTTATGGGCAAATTGTCTAGCAAACCTCACACATAATATGTATGTGCATGTATTATTCTTTATATTTAACCATGTAGAGCCAAATAAATAAAGGTGTCTTCCCTTTTGGATAGAAGCTGCAGAAAAGTATCTACTTTTAGAAAAAAGGCAGAGCCTGCATTCATGGATCTGCAGTACTAAGTTCAATGACTCTGATTTTCCAGGGTCTACTCTAAATATAGAAAGCTTTCACAGGAAACTGCACTTATATTCCAAGTGATAAAGGAAAAGGAATTTAGTGATCTGCTTTGAATTGTCACCTAGATGCAAAAACATTTAACTATCTGTTTTATACCAAGCAAGACAGATGCCCAAGTAACTCAATATTATCATGGATTATGGAATTTTCTGTCTTACTCCCTGCTGAACTTTTGTCAAAATCCAAGCTAGATATTTTAACAAAGTGCAACAAATCTGAACAAGATTAAACACTACATACCAGTCAACTCAGATTAAATATTTCCTGTCATCTAAGCACATAGCAAAAAGTTCATAAAAGCCATTAAGACAGCGTCATAATTATAGTCAATATTTATTTAAGCAAATGCTTCATTTATAGAGCAAGCACTGCATACTTTGGACTGAGGCATGTGTTTCCTAGTAAGTGACTTTCCACTTGCTCCTATCAGGCATCCAGACATATGACACTTGTGACTGAGATTTGTTTGGTTTTACAAGGTTGAACAGCTCTATCATTTGTTCTACATTTTATACTTCCATTTCTTTTTTACCTGTATGAGGGTTTTTTTTAAAAAAAAAACTTCATAAAAAGGAATGTGTCTGTGCATATATATATATATACATAAGTGTTTATTAATACGGAAATACATACAAACATGCACCACTACCCTGTATGTTTGTACTTGTGTGCAATTAAACATTTGCTCTCTCTTATAATAAATTTAATATTGTTGCATCATCTCTTAAGCAATCTGAAACACTATTGGGAGAAATACTTTTCCAACTGTTTATGTTTTTTGCCAAGTTTTCCATTTTATCTGAATGTACAGAGCTTCAAAGAGGAACTCCTCCAAACAGATTCTGTTTGTGCGAGGTTATTTGAGATGCATGTTAATAAGCTGCTAGTATCATTGATTAAAGCTGCTTTACCAAAGCATTATTTACTTGAGCTTCAGGAGCACTTCTGCAAAGTTCTTTGAACAGTCAGTGTAAGAGGATTCTACTTCAAATAGTATTAGATGCTATTCTTCTCAGGTTTCTATCCTTCAAAAATAACTAGTAGTATTGCCATAAAAATACTCCCAATATAGCCTGACTTATTAAACTAATCAGCTCAACTCAGAATTACATGCACAGTTTTCCTCTCCCAGCAGTCACAGAAGACTCCTCTAAGATCCTTAAACAGGACGTTGCTTCTTTGCAGAGAACACATGAAAAGCATCACTGCAGCTCTTTGCTCCTTGTTCTCATTTTTTTTTTCTTGTTGTGGGTATGACGTGGCCCCTGCATCATCTCTCCTGCTCCTAGTCTTTCAAAAATGAGCTTCACCTCTCCTCTTGCACCCCACATTCTTCCTCTTTGGAAAAAATTGCTGTTTCAGTTTCTTTCCCTCCCTGCAAACCTACTGTCCTCTAACATTGCTCCCCCTCCTTACAAACGTCCCCACAGTGGTAAAACACTCCCACCACAGCCTGCCATGCACATGGCAATTTCTTCCTCTCATTTAGATTCAAAAGCCAAGCACAGCTAAAAACTGTTCTTCGTGCTAAAAGAGGCTGACTGATCATTTTAAAAACATGATCAGTGGTCAGAAAGTAAAAGATTCCAAATGACCCGTTTAAGATTCCTCATGGCTTCTGGGAAATTCAGATACTGTTGGAAGACATACGGGCAAGGCAAGCAGCTGAGTTTAGCAGTCACAGTCACAGAATATTCTGAATTGAAAGAATCATTGAGTCAAACTCGTAGCCCTGCACAGGACATCCCCAAGTCACACAATGACCATTGAATTGTGTGTGTTCATGAGCTTTTTTTTTTTTTTTTTTTTTTTTTTTTTTTTTTTTA
>WBMY01002657.1:1403541-1468665 GCA_013397315.1 Donacobius atricapilla
ATCAGAAAGATGCTGAGAAAGCAACGATTTTTCAGAAATATTTTAGTACAAGGCAAGCTAAATGAAGTGGCCACATGATGCCAGCATTGTCTGCGAAACATGAGAAAATTCCATTCCTAATCAAAGTACGTGGATTCGTTTCTTTTTCATTATAACCTTTTTTTTTTTTTTTTAATTTTCTTTACTATGCACACATCCACCCTCTCACTTCTCATTTTGCTGCAACCTTTTTATCAAGATTCTTTACAGCCTGCTTGGATCATCCCATGAAGAGCATGGAGCCCCTCACTTTGCATTCTTCCAGTACTGCAGAGTTTCAGCAAACCTATGCTTAGCCATCTCATTACTCTCACCCCCTTCACAGCTTTTTTCTCCTTTCTGCTCTGCATACCAAGCATCAACTCAAACTTTCTGCTTTTATGTACAAGAAAACCCCACAGGAGAATGCATTGCCACCTCCCTACTTGGGTTTGCTTTCAGCATGTCTGATTGAACATTCTGGTCATTACATATTTTGATCTGGATTGCAGGAAAGAAGAGAATAAGGATTTTTTTTTCCTCCCAAATAGAGTTCTCCTGTGAACCACTGCTTCTCAGTTCAAAATTGTCTTGCAAGAACATCCAGAGTATATTCTTGCTCCCTTCCATGAGACCTTGCTTTCAGCTTTGAGATGTACACACATGACAGAATTTCCATTCTGGGAATNCAGAAAGATGCTGAGAAAGCAACGATTTTTCAGAAATATTTTAGTACAAGGCAAGCTAAATGAAGTGGCCACATGATGCCAGCATTGTCTGGGAAACATGAGAAAATTCCATTCCTAATCAAAGTACGTGGATTCGTTTCTTTTTCATTATAACCTTTTTTTTTTTTTTTTAATTTTCTTTACTATGCACACATCCACCCTCTCACTTCTCATTTTGCTGCAACCTTTTTATCAAGATTCTTTACAGCCTGCTTGGATCATCCCATGAAGAGCATGGAGCCCCTCACTTTGCATTCTTCCAGTACTGCAGAGTTTCAGCAAACCTATGCTTAGCCATCTCATTACTCTCACCCCCTTCACAGCTTTTTTCTCCTTTCTGCTCTGCATACCAAGCATCAACTCAAACTTTCTGCTTTTATGTACAAGAAAACCCCACAGGAGAATGCATTGCCACCTCACTACTTGGGTTTGCTTTCAGCATGTCTGATTGAACATTCTGGTCATTACATATTTTGATCTGGATTGCAGGAAAGAAGAGAATAAGGATTTTTTTTTTCCTCCCAAATAGAGTTCTCCTGTGAACCACTGCTTCTCAGTTCAAAATTGTCTTGCAAGAACATCCAGAGTATATTCTTGCTCCCTTCCATGAGACCTTGCTTTCAGCTTTGAGATGTACACACATGACAGAATTTCCATTCTGGGAATCCCCTAATTAGGGGTCTTTTCCTATTGAAGTCCTGTACCAGGGTTTAAAAGACCAACAGAACCTTCAGCTTCTGTCTTCAAAGATGTTTATTCTGTTTCTTTTCGCAAGGCCTTATAGCAGACTTAGCGCGCTAAAAAATGCAGCTACAGGAACGCAGACAGAGGATCCAAGGTCGTTTTTAAAGGTTTCTAATCCAATTAACTCTTAAAGCGTACAGTTTTGTACCAATAACTACTACCTATTCTAGACACACAATTTCTACGTCAAATCCATCCTACCAATGTCGCTGTCCACTGTCACAGCAGAAGATGGAGTAGAAGAAGGAGAAGATGAGGCACAGCCCCAAATTCTCCATCTTGCTGTGATCTATTTCCATACTAAAAACCCCAAACCACAAATTTTCACCCTGTGACAAACTAAACTACTATTTATTTCAAGTCTTTGTTGTTTTCAATTCATCTATGAGTGTTGGAAGTTTTTCCCATGGACTAAGGTCAAAGGCAATGCTTTCCTGGGGTCCCAGCCAGGGTCTCGGACCCCCCAGGGCAGTTTGAGGGGTTTTCCACGTGCCCTGTACTCCAACACACACACTTACATATTTTTCCCTTTAGTGCTGAAAACCTTCAGAAAGACCATAGAACTAGAATCATAGAATCATTTAGGTTGGAAAAGACCTTTAAACATCATCAAGTCCAACCATTAGCCCGGCACTGCCAAGGCCACCACTAAACCATATCCCTGAGTGCCACATCTACACATCTTTTAAATACCTCCAGGAATGATGACTCAACCACTTCCCTGGGCAGCCTGTTCCAGTGGTTGACAACCCTCTTAATCAAGAAATGTTTCCTAATATCCAATCTAAACAACCCCTGGTGCAAATTTAGGCCATTCTCTGTCATCATTTGTTTCTTGGAGAAGAGGCAAACCTCCACCTCGCTACAGCTTCCTTTCACATTGCTGTAAAGAGAGATAAGGTCTGTAGTACCTTATCACTGGCTGAGCCCCACCTTCTGTTTCTAGCAAAGCTAGATTTTTCAATCATTTGGTCCCTCTGCTCTGAGACAATAACCTAAAGAGTTATGAAGACACTGTTAAACAGAGGCGCTTTTTAAATAAAAAAAGACACTAAGCACTTTTGGTTTTTCCAGTGATATCCAGCAGATATAGACTTTCCCCAAAAAACTTTGTATTTCTCTGTGTCCATACTTTTATAAAAACAATTTCTACATGGAAGAGTTCTAGCCTACATTTTTAATGCATTTGAAATACATTGATTGGCAGGCCAATTGCACACACTTTGACCTACCCAAATAAAGTCACTCTAGGGTCTGAAGCTGTAACTTGAACTCCAGGCAGAACCACATTTGTCCCCCCCACTCTCACCCCTCAACAGGGCCTTGCTGTGCTTGCCTTCCCTTCTCACAGTGGTGCACTGAAACAGATCAGAAGTACACCCACATCTGATCTTCTCAGGGAAAAAAACCAACAAACTAGCAAATCAGAGCAGCAGCATTCCATATCTCACATCTTTTAGAGGAGAAATACACAACACCCAAGGTCAGACATATCAGGTACAGACATTAGGCACAAGGATAAATACTTCCCTTTGAAAATCCTCAGCAGAGATTAACAGGAGTTTTTATTCAGCTAGACCTGCTATACAACCCTGGTATTCATCTCTCCTTATACCAAGTAAAATATTTCCAATGGCTCACAGCCATGCTGATCTCAAGACTCACATCCTGGCACAGCAGAAGTTGATCCCTGTTACCTCAGACTCTGAGGAATTGTGTCAATCCAGATTTCAAAAGCGCATTCAAATTCCCTTTACAGAAACAGGAGGATGAGTATACACCTACAAAAGACATATTTACCTGTTTCATTTCCTCATTATATCCCCCAGTGCCTTAACAAAAGAGGTGCTTTCAAAGAGGAAGGTGCTAAAGAGAGCTGGCCAACAGCAGCCTCCAGCACTCCCAGCCTGTTAGCTCACTATGCCAGGGCAAAGGGCATCTGCTTTGGTGGAAAAGCCAGAGCTTTAACCCAGCTGGATCTCATCCGGTGTTGCCACCAACAATGACCAGTTGCAACACTCTTTGTCCTAGTACCATATATACATTTCCTATACCTTTGAAAATGCAACCCACAAATTATTTTCTATTTCTTCAATTAAAAACTTCTATTCTTTCTACGCCCATATTAGAAGATGATCCGTATGAATTCAGACAGAGCTCTTTGTGCAGTCTACTCCACAAGCTGTGCATACAATGAGGTGGAAGAGCTGGGTTAAGTGACATGAGACAGGAGAGGGACAAGCCTGGGTACTGCTCATTGTCAGGACCCCCCCAGATATCCCAGCAGTACTGGTGAGGTGTAACAGCACAGCTGCTCCTATCTCTTTCAGCCCAACTGATGAGAACAGGAGTGATGTCCATGTCCTGACCACCACCCCACAGGTGCCAGCTTGCAGCTGTGACTGAATCACAATCCATGGAGGCTCTGGGTGCCACAGTGCCAGACTATCCATTGATTTCAACTTTACACAGTGTTTTAGAAAGCCTCATTGTTTCCCAGCAGCCCCACCATTTCTCAAAAAACAAGCTAGAATACCTAATTTCCACAGTTCTGCAACAGGCAGATGTACTTTCCAACAGATGAATGGCATCTGCCCTGGAGGCAGATCCCACCTCTCCTGGAGAGCCACAGTACACAGTTATGCCAGAGCCAGGCAATAAAGCCAAAGGACCTTCGTATTCTTGGCCACTGCTCATCATTCCTTCATGTCAGAGTGTGCCCAACAGCTCTTCCACAAATATTTTTTTAAAGTTAAAAACACCAATAATCTTTCAACACATTCACCTTTCACATGCTGAATGCCTTCTGCTCCAGAGGTATATCCTGTGAAATTGGGGCACTTCCAGGATGATGGGAAGACGACCAGTTTGTTCATGATACAAGAATCCATCACAATTTTATTCACTTCATGATAAATAACATATCTCTGCTATTTGATTTACCCAGACATCCTTGGTTCAACATTTAAAGTATCTGAAACAATTTCACCTTTTAAGAAAACTTTTTAAATGTTGTGAAAGGGAGGAGGATGGCTGCTCAAGCAGGCTGGATGATCCTGTTCACATCAGAAATCTGAAAAAAGTGACATAATTGAAGCGTCTGGAGAGTATTACAATCACTTGGGGTTCATTGTCTAGCACTCAGTACCACATAAAGGAAGCTGCCTGTTAAGTAGGGAAAGAAAATGGTTTTGCATCAAAAGGTGCATCAGTATGAAAAGTTATATGTTTCTGTCAGAAAGACAGCAAATTTGAAAGTCACAAAACAAAATATTTGTAACATGGAAAGTCTTTGCATGAATTGAATTCAGTTACACCTTACAAGATGCATATTTGGTTATTAAAAAAATTTCAGAAATGCAAATTAAGTAAATGCAAGAAATTTCAGGTGATTTTTTTGTTCTCACTTACTAACATCAATTGTTGAAGCAGATAGAGCTCTGCATATCTGTTTTTCTTTTAATTTAACAATCTGTTCCTTTAAAAAAGGAATTTCAAGGAGAATTTCAAGTCTTCACTGAATGCTATATAAAACGTATAAGCTTACAAAATACTGATCAGTATTAAGGGGTTCATTCTTACATCAAGAAGAGACAGGAAAATGACAAGAACTTCATTCTACAACGGAGATATTTTTCTTATCTGTAAGGCTAAATCATTTAAAATATTCATATCTTGGCTGCAATATGACTTTCCGCAGTATCAAAATGGAGAATACCCAGAATGCAGTTGAAGTGTTTCTCTAACAATTATTGTGAGCCAGATAGCAACATATTGTTATATGCTTAAGGTTATGACAAGTGTCTGTCATCCATTACACACAAGCATGTATTTGATGTGTATCTTTTCATGCAGCTCTGTGTCAGCTGGCTATTTGTTCACACTACGTTGACACTGGAGGAGAGTTAAGTGTCCCTTACCATATCATGGTATTGCTTCAGTTTCCTGGCAAAGATGCCTAATAAAATATCTGCCAAAGTAGCTTTGCAGAGTCTCTGGAACATACTTTGCTTCCTTAAGTGATTTGGCAAATCTTTGCTAGCAAAGCCAGAGAATGTAGATACGTCTGTTTGTATTCCTACCGGAGTTCATGACAGAGTTCTTTTAGCTTACAGCGTGCCAGGAGCTGGGACATTTGTTTGTGCATCACTTAGCACAGCGAGGTCCCAGAGCTATAGTGCAGAGCAGCAGCAACATCTAGGAGCAGAAGTTTCCTCTTTATCTGTCCCAAAGCCCATCTGAAGGCACTGCATCATCTGCAATGGTGGGCTTGACTGAACCACTTGTACAGCCATGGCCAGCCTGCATCAGAGCCAGGAGCTGAGGCTCCTGTCACTGCCAACCCAGCTCTGAGGGTCGGAGACACAGAGTGAGGGAGAAAGGAAGTGGGAAACATTGTATTGTTCATAGAGGTTATTTGCTGCTTAAAACCTTGACTCATGGGGAGTTCCCCATGAAGGCAGAGAAGACTGTAAAACCACATGATCCCATAATACTGTAAAACCCCTGAACAAGTGCATGACAGAAATTCTTGGGTGACTTTCAAGAAGTTACTGTGAACACCCCCTCAGGAGGGAAGCAGTAACATGCACACCTGCCTTGCTCTGCCTTCCCCCACAGTGCCCGTTTACATGGCCACTCCTGGAGAGAGGACAGGGCCCACACAAACTGGTGCAGCTCTTCAGGTGTGCGCACCATGGCACTGCTGGAGATACTTGCCCAGAACAGTCTCCAATCCTGACCTTCAAGTGAGCTCCTTATGACCGGCATGCACACAACACGTGGACAAGGCGGGTTTAAACAGTACAGCTACATGAGGCTCCACGTTTAAAAGGGTTCCATCTCTCCCAGATGTATCCAGGCCACAAGGTACCAGCACAGTTTCTCCCCTCCACCATGTGCTAGGTAACACAAGCACACACACCATTATTTGCTCTGCCTAGAGCTACCTGGACTGATGAGATCATCTGCCACTGAGAAGGGTGTGTTTTCACTGCAGAGCTAAAATCAGATAATATTCTCATCATGGTTGAGGAAGCACACAGATGTGTGTAGTTAGGTCCCTCAGTATGTTCATCCAGCACCGAAGTATTTTGATTGTCATGCATTAACACAAGGAATGTATCTCTTGTGCATGAATGTGTTGACACCATTCAATTATTTGAATTAAGAGGCAGTGTTGATTATTCCTGCAAGAATCAAGTCTTGTGACTGGCAGTAAACCCAAGCAGATTCAAATTGTGACTTGGATGCCCTGAAGAATGACACAGTTATTTCAAGCTTGGATAAAATTTGTTTCTATAATTTTTATCTCCACCATTTTTGTTACTGTGCTTGCTGGTATGGCCATGTAGCCAGTGTTGTTGGCACAGGAGCCCCCCAAAATAACAAGATACCCTGGGGCCATAGTGCAACAGCATCATATAGGCACACCACTTGCTCGTACACCCTCTTACCCACCAGCCATGCAGCAGGCAAACAGACCAGTCTCAGGCTGAGGCAGCCAGAAGGACTTTGTTCACACTCAGCAGCAGTGGAGCTCAGTCGAGGTGATGTAAGGATGACACTGCAACCATTTCATGTGAGTGCAAAGCATTTCTTGTTTCTAGAAACAGCCTACTAGAAACTCTCTACTTGGTTTGGAGCAGCCAAAGGAGACCCCTGAGCCAAGAGCGCCCCAGGCATCCACTTGGCTCATGCCTGGCTGGCATCTGAAAGCCATTCAGAGTGTAGAGCCAGCCCCCAGCAGTGCCTTGCTGAAACAGCTGTGCTGCCAGGGTGAGCACCGACTTCTGCGAAGCCAGCCAAGGCATCCCTGCACACACGGCCCCATCACACCTGTAACTAGGCAGGCCTTGTCCTGTATTAGATGTATGACACAGTAATTCATGAACTATGACCTCTTTCTGAAGCGTATGGTCATGGGTAAGACCACAATGTTTACTTGGAGTGTCTCCAGACCATCACTGGTGCACTTTTTGTTAAGGAGGTAATTGGTGCCTGTTGGAACAGCAAACCCCCCAGAGCCCCACCAGCACACAGCCACCAGTGGATACAAAAAAAAGCTGCACAGCACCAGTGGGTATAAAACCAGGCAGAACCTGCCAGTGCAGCCTTGCAGCCTAGAAAGTCAACCCTGTCCTGGGCTTCATCAAAAGTGTGGCAAACAGATTGAAGCATGTGGCTCAGCCCTCTATTCCACTCTCATGAGATCCTTCCCCCTGCAGTGCTGCATCCAGCTCTGGGATCCCCAGCATAAGACAGGCCCAGAGGAGGGTCATAGAGATGATGCAAAGGCTGGAATTGGGAAAGAGAGTTGGGATTATTTAGCTTTTAGGGAAGAGAATGTTCCAGGGAGACCTTATAGCAACATTCTGGTATCCAAAGGGAGCCTAAAGAGAAGACTAGAAAGGACTCTTTATCAAGTAGTGTAGTGATAGGATAGAGAGTAACAGTTTAAAATCGAAAGATGGTGTTTCAGATTAGATGTTAGATGTTCTTTACTGTGAGGGTGCTGACAACTGATTTGCCCAGAGAAATTATGGATGCCTGGAACTGGTTGCTCCAAGAAATTATGGATGCTCCAAGCCTCTGAGAAATTATGGATGCCCCAAGGAAGTGTTCAGGGCCAGGATGCATGAAGCTTTAAGCAACCTGGTCTAGTGGAAGGTGTCTCTGCCTATAGCAGTGGGGATTGGAACAAGATAAAGTTTAAGGCCCCTTTCAACCTAAACCATTCTAGGATTCTATGACATTTGCTCCTTGTGGAGAGCAAAAGAGGAAGCAGAAGTGCTGACTTGGTCAGGGAAAAAAAAAACAAACAAAAAACCAAAACTGATGCTGGTCATTTCTTAGTCGAAGATGGATATTTTTTAAGTCATAGTGAAACCAAAGTGTGCTGTATGCATCAGCCAAATCAGCCACATGTAGTGAGCCAAGCAACAAATTCTTTCAAAGACATTCCAATTCTACTCCTTTCACATCCATAAATACACTTTCTCTAAACCAATATATATACTAACTTCTATGCAACAGATTAGTAAATCATTAAATATTTTTGATTTTATTAAGTAATGAAACAAGTCATTCTGCGCTGAATACAGAATTTCCCAGTAGGATAGTCACATTTTCTTTTGGTGTAGTTGCTCCAATTGACCTTTTTCTTAGTTCAGGATTGAGTCATCACAAATAATCAGCCTAGAAATTTGCCCTACCAGTGAGTGGAACTCCTTCTGCAAACTACATCAAAAGCAAATTTCAGCTGGTGTTTAGAGTATAACTCATTCCTATTGTCACAAGTATTTACCCTACACATTGTCTGAGAAATATCAAAAGCTTCATTACAGCAGATGTTTAGGGTTTATTTTAATTGATTAAATGAAAATTCTAAAAACAGCAATCTATTCTTGCTGGTTTTATGGGTATGAGTTGGTGGATGTTGTCACCCTGATTTTTCAGCCTTCTGTGTGTCTCACAGTTCATAGTTCTTAGGTTGTTTCTCATACACGGGTGTTATAAAGAGAAGGAATGTTTTCATTAGTCAAGGTAGCTTACATTCTTTGTTTTAGAGATATGGACAGCTGATGGACAGTTGTCCTGACCAATAGAATGGGGAGAGGTGTCAGCCTTCTCCCCCAATCCCTGGCCTTTGTAGAAATACTACAAAAGTGAAGTCAGATTTTATAATAAACAGTTCATGCCTTCTCACCAGACAAAGTGTGTGTGTGTGTCAAACAATGACAGGATGTCAGCCTGCAAAAAAATAAGATTTGTGATACTCTCCAAAAGTGCTGCACAGCAACTGTTTTTGGTGTCTGTAGAAGGCTGGATTCTGGCAAGCTTGCACACCCTTTCACATCACGGAGGAATGGAGAACATCCCTTATGCATGCAGCCCACAAAGGCAAAACAAATGTTTCAAATCATGGTGTCACGTCAGAGACATTCCCCACGAGGTGAAGTATGGCCTCAAGTAAGGCAGTTAAGCAACACAAAGCTCCTTCATGTCAACACAAAAGGCCCAGAGGAAACCTTCTGTTCCCCTGAGACACAGCAGTTGAGGTCTGCCCCAGCAGAAGACCTCCACCTCTGCCCCCCAGTTCCTTCCAGCCCCACTTCACATTCTGTGCAAAGGCCCATGCCCCAACAAAGTCCATGAACAGAGCACTCCACAAACAAGTCACCTGTTCTTCACGTGACCCTGATGGAAATGGCCACACTTAATGGCCAAAATGCTAAAAGCACAAATTTCTTAAAACCAAGGAATAACATGAAAAAGAGCACAGCCATGCTCAGTGCTAAAGCTTGTGAAAGAATCTCAGCCAGGGAAATCATTTGCAACTCTATCACAGATATAGACCACCACAAATATGATAATTCAAAAAAAAAAAGTCCATGAACAAACTTAGTTTTCTCCAAAATATTTCCTTAATGATATTTTGACATTCAGAACCGAATGTCTTTTTTTGATAGAAGACTTCAAAATATATCTAAACTTCAGTATGTCCATCAAGCTGTTCTTTTGAACAATCACCTTCAGAGCACTAGGCTTGAGCTGCTTCTCTGACATTGTAACAAAGAGGAGGCATGGATAAATTCGTGAACTCAAAGTGGGCAGAAAAAAATGCAGAAATGAGATATCAGGGTTTGCTTCATCAGTCAGTCAAAGAGCTAGACTGTTCTTAATGAATAAAATTTAGTATAGCATTCCCTTTTAAGCAATTACTGAAAATAAGATAAAAGTCCAATCCTGTGGACATGAGAAAATGGTGTATCCAGGCAGTTCAGATGGCTTAAAGCTTGAACCAACACAGAGGATTTGCTTGGACATTTCAAAATGCCTGCAACTCCACCCCTGCAGACCATCTCCGAACAGATCTGAAATAAACAAAACAAGAGGTAGACAAAAAAGTGAGAGGGAATCATACCCTTTGCTGAACAGATGTGAGTAGAGTGAGGCACTGCTTACCAGGGATCACCAGCATCCTGCCCCTGGAGTCAGGCACTCCTGGGAGCAGCTGCTCTGCATCCCCCCTGAGCTCAACCTGTGCCCTCCCTTCTGCACTGTGATCACACCACCTCCCTAGCCTCTCACACGTGCTTCATCAGACTCCTGTAGCTCCCAGCCACCTATAACCAAGATAATTAATTACATTTAATTAATAACTTCTCTCAGAAAACACACACATATGTGCAGGGTTTCTGCTGCAGCCCTGTACAGGTCACCAGATTATTGGTCTGGACTGATTAGACTTTCAAAACTTGCCGCCTGATGGGCTGTTCCTGGCAGGGCAGGAATAGGCAGCAGTTACGAGAATCCATGTCAGCAAAGCCATTACTTAACCTGGCACTGCTCACACCCTTGGCTGCCTGCCTCTGAAGTCCCTCCCTTGCCTGCCCTCCAACACCACCGAAAGAAAAGAAAACAAAGAAAAATCCAAGAGGCAGCGGACAAGAAGACTTTGTGACCCTGAAGGTTCACTCATTGCCCAAGTAAACAGACTGGGAAAGGCTCTTTAGAATAACTGACAGCTGGGGAAATTGAAGGGTCAGAGCATAAGAGAAAAGCTCGAGTTAGAGGCACTTTCTCACTAAAGAATGGGAACATGGGGTTTGGTGTGTTTTGTGCTTTTTGGGGGGTTTTCCACTCTCTCCTTCTGCGCCGGGACCCAGCCTTAACCAAGGCAAAGCTGGTATGGAGATGTTCAAGTCATGATTCAGAAATACTGGGTTTGAAGTTTTGGCTCACACAGAGATTTCCTGCATGACCTTGGGCAAGTTATTTGTCTGTACGGCACTTTAGCTTCTAATCCATAAGGCTAAGTCAATGTCTTACAGGCAAGTTATGAGGTTCTTAGTGACTGCAAATAGCCATGATGCTGGGAGAGAGAGAGGCAATCAGGCAGATATGGAGATCCTCCTGAAGGATCCTGATCCCTTGGGGATTCTGTCTGAGATCAAACCTCCCACAAGTAATACGGCCATTAATTATCTAATTAACACTGATTTCACGGCACATCTCAGCCTCTCACATTGAAATTGCACTTATTATTGAAATATGGCTAAATCAGAATAAGATGGACTTTGATGGACCTCCCTACATAAAAAAAGTTCTCCAGCTTCCAGGGAGAGAAAAAGCCTCACCAAGTTCTTTGGTCTTCACCTTCCTGATGCCACACTCCCTTTTCATACTTGCCTCTCTCCCTCTCCATTTTCCCTCCTGCTAGAAGAGATAAAAACATTCATGATGCCCTGGTTATAAAGGGTGGTTAAATACTAAATTCTGAAGACTAGTGGGGGAGCAGGTGCTCTTTAAACCTCTAAAAAGTGATTTTGAGGTTTAATATTCTGTTCAAATTGCACAGCCCTGTTTAAATAAAAGCACTGACAAATGTCCATCATCATAAGCCTTTTGGGGGTCTCCCATGAGGGCCCCTGCCTTGCCCAGCAATTCCTTGGGCCTCCAGAGTGTGTCCTAGTCAGTTCAGCATAGCGATGGCACCAGAGCCCACACCTGGAGTACAGTCTCAGAGGGAGACACAGAAAGTGTCCCTAACAAGGATGCAGCTGATTTCTGGCCCAGCTGTGGGGCAGCCCTTCAGCTCCCAGCACTACAGCCATACCCTGCTCCAGGTATGAGGAGCACACCCTGGCACAGCCGACTCCTCTCCAGCACCCAGGGGGATTCCTCTATTTTATTAAAACAACTGAGAAGTCATTCTTTTAATAAACTGTTTTGTTGAGTGAATTCTGACCTGTTCCAGTCCAGAAGAGGCTCTGCTAACTTGTAGCTGCTGTGTTCTAAAGCTTTTTTTGGTCAATTCATACTGTATGATTACTCACTGGGCATGTTTATGATGTTTTACCGGAAGAGTTATAATACACGAAGTCATAAATTAGGAAAAATCCAGTAAGTAGTTGTTAATTAATAACTTCAATCCATTGCAGGCATTTGACCTTTACCCCTTTGAGCTGGAACCCTGAAAATAATATTTGCTTTCTCTATTTTTGTTGGTCTTAGAAAGCATCCCAACTTGTGCTATTTATTTTTAAAAATTAAAGATAAAGTGAGTGAGTGGACTCCAACCTTACGATCTAAAACATAAAATGTTCTGTGCTGACAAAACATCCCATGCTGCAAGTTACTGAATCATGACTAATTTAACATCATTACTTCAATGATGGTGTTGACTGAGGCAAGAAAACATTATTCCAGGTTGTAGAAGACAAGGATGCAAGTTAGAAGCGATGGCTGAAAACATTCCCAAGTGTAAAATGTCTTTCAGATTTTGAAATCCCAGCCTTCACTTGAATTTAAATCACTGATCAGCCAGTTTTAAGGCAGAAAGAAAACTCCCAGTAATGATTCATGTTCCCACTCTGAAAGCTTAGTAACTGATCAGTCTAACATTGAAATAATTATGGAAGATCTCACCAGAAACATCAGCACAGCATATGAATTGCACTTGCTTTTCCAAGAGAGCTTCATAACGTGTTGTTTGCATTTCTGTGCTGCCTAGAAGACCACACTAGGAGCCACAATATAGTTGTCTTTCAAACCTTCATATCCCTCCTGGGCAGCGTATTTTAAATTCTCAGGCCAAGCTTTTGGGAGCAGCTAATGATTTTGCTGCTCTTCTAAATGTATCTTAGCAGGACACCGTTGCAGGAGATGAGTACCGGCTCTCTAAGAAGGGAGTTCTCTCTAACTGGAGTAATAGGAAGACCTAAAATTCTGTGGCTAGTTTTTGAAGATACACCAGCAGCACAGCACTGTCTTATTTAGGAGCCCAGAAAATTGTGCCTCTCTTTAGCTTCTTTTATTCAAGAAGGCAAAATAAAAGTGAAAATTGAAGCAGAAACCCAGAGACTTCGGCTCGGCGCATTCCTGCAGCGCTTGTCAGCGAGGCGGGGCGGGGTGCAAGGACTGGAAGCGGCGCAGCACTGAGGAGGTGTTGCAAGAACAAGCATTTCAGTGCCGCAGGCTTGCCCTCGCTCCCCGGCAGCTCCCGCACACACCGCAGCGACCCGAGTATCGGTCCGGGGCGGCGCAACCAGCTCCCAGGCTGGGCTCCGTCAGTGGGTGAGGAGGGAGGGAGGATGGGAACTCCTAGAAGGACTCGGGGCCTCCCTCCCAGACACCGTGCTCATGCTGACACCACTGTCAGGAGCCGGGCACAGGGGGAACAACCTCCCTGGCAGTACTGGCATGAGGCACCCTGTCCCCAGGGCTGGCCAGCGACATAGAGGGGTACCCAGAGTCTTCTGCCACGGCGGTGTTACTCGCCGGAGGGGCTTGAACAGGAGGGCTGGAGCTAGGAAACGCGCTCTTCCCCTCTTTCACAGCCTTGTCCCACCCGGGCAGGTCCGTGTGCGGGCTCCGCCCTGCTACCTGCCATCGCGGGCTAAGAAAGCACCGCGACTCCTCCTCCTGCCCCCATCTCCAGATCACAGACAGATAAAGCGAGCCGGGTGTGTGTCAGCAATAAACGGAAGCGATTAGGAGCAGCATGCCGCAAGGAAGCGCAGGGTAACCCTTAAGAGACATGGGAACACCTCAGCAACTGAAACAAGATGCTGAACACAAGGGTGACTTCTCCAGAAACAGACAACACAGGCTAAGGAAGGGGAAAAAAAATCAGAACAAAACAACCCCAAACCAACGGTTCTGCCACTTGCTCTTTCGTTTACATCTTGGTTTGGATTTCAGGCCGAGATTATATTCCTAGGATAATGAAAGCCTTAGGCAGGCAGAGAGCAGCAGGAGAGATTACACTGAAGAAGGGAGGAAGAGCTCTTGGGAAACAGGAAGGAATAGCCCCCTTTGTAAGCACAGGCACTGAAAAAATGCTCTCTTAAGCTATGTATGGCAAGTCCTGCATGCTAGGGCTACATGCATTTGATAAGAGATGGGGTAATAGAAAGCCAAGTCAGTTCTATTCTGCTTACATTTAGAGAGACAGAACTTCCTTCTAACTGCGGCCAAGCCGCACACAAAAAAGTGATTTCACACCTGTTTTTGGTGTCTAGACCTGAAAGATTTATTTGCAGATCTGTGGACCTAACAAGTTTGCAAAATCAAAGTGGTTTTGAGGGTCAGTCCCATTCATGCTACTGTCCATAATTAACAGGCTGACTAGCTCAGATCACTATCCAGAGTCACAGCTACAAAAATGCATTGTCTTCCCTAGGCTCCCACCAAGTGCTAACTAAGGCATACTAAGAGTACCCCTCTTTTGTATGAAAACCAAGGCCCAGGTTCAAACACTTATTAAACTGGGTGGGTTTTGTCAGAAGGAAATAAAACTATAATTGCTCAGGGAGGGCCATTATGTCTGTCCATAGCTACTACCAGCTCAATGGGTACAGGCAAACAATAGAGGTAGCTTGAATTAATTAACAAATATTCCTTTAGAAGTCACACTGCCATAAATTATATGTCTCTTCATGGATAGATTAGAAAAAACAAGGGCATTAAAGAAGCTGCAGCTGAGTCAAATGATTCACAAAAATCAGGAAACAAATGAACAAAACCTCACTGAAATTTTGCACAGCATCAGCACAAGAAAAGGTACTTGCTGCCTAGAGAACACATACAGAAATGAGGAATAAACGTACCTTTTGGGTTAGGTTTTTGTCACAACTTAATCTCTTAGCCAATAAGAGAATCAACATACAAGCACTCTCTTGGTCATAGGGGGGGACAGGTTCCATCAATTCTTCCTGTCTCTGTTCCACCCCTCTAGACCAGAAAATAAAGAAGTGAAAATGCATTTCCAAGCCTTTTATAATCCAAAGGAGGCACCTCAAAGCCCACTGAAATCTTCTTCACAAGTGATCCTGCCTTCTGCAGCACACTGATGTAACTATCCACAGTCTCTTCCAATTTCCTCAGCCCTAATGCTGCCTCTCCCTCCCAATGAAGCCCAGATGGACCACTTGACATCATTCACCCCAGTTCCTTTAAAGAAGTACTGGTGACTTACCAGCAAAGGGGAATGACACTGTAATTATGGGAAAGAGAGCCTGTAAATACTCGGCCCTGCAGAAAAATCTAATGGCATTAAAGATGGGGCCATTTTGTCTGAGCTAGAAGTGGGTCAGCCTCCATAAGCTGTGTCTTGCATTCCAAGAGTCAACAGAGCCAAGTCCACTGACTCCAGTGGGCTTGAAGGCCATTGAATCCAGCTCCAATGGAGTATGACCAAAAATCAGCCTGTTTCTTGACACATACTATTATAATTCAAACAGCACAAGTCTTCCAGTCCATGATTAATTATCATCTCTCAGACTTTGAACTAGTGGACAGAGTAATTAGCATGGGTTGGGAAGGAGAGGTCTGCTACCAGGGATGTGTACCTACAAACACATGTGCTCATGCACATTAAATGAACTGATGGGCCTTAGCTCTGTGACGATAAATACTGAGGCAGTCAGCTATGACAAAGCAGTTTTTCATGTTATCCTTAAAAAATAAACAGAACTTCCAGGTACTGTGTGTCATATCAGATGTAGAAAACAAAGTTACTCGTGACTAAAGTTCATGTCCACTAACTGGAAAGAAGTAATAGTCAGCCACACCTGAAATCTGAGATGGAGAATAAGACATATAACAAATAACCCACAGGTTCTGGTGCACCTCTGGCAAATATCAAAGGTCTTATGATTGTTACTGTTTTTCTTAGCAGTGCCAAGTATCATGCAATTAAGACAATCTGGACTCTCATTAAAACAAAATTAAGCTCCCGGAGCTCAGAAGTGCTTCAAAGCAGATATCTTTTAAGAATGAAAACCAAAGGCAAGTGAAACCTGAGTTTGTAAAAACATGTATGTTCAGATCAGTTTTAGAAGCTCAACTGCTAATTTGTGTGTGTGTGTGGGTTGGTGTTAGAAATACTGGGTTATGGAGGCATTGTGGGATACACACTTGCTGATAAAGCTCAGAGTTGAACATAGGCATGAATGAGAAAGTGGATATAGAATCACAGAAGAGTTTGGCTTGGAAGACAGCTTGTCATCTCATCTAACCCCCCTGCAATAAGCAGAGATACCATCCACAGGACAGGTTGTTTAGAGCCCTCGAATGTTTCCAGGAGCATCCACCACTTCCCAGAACCAGGTGTTCCAGTGCCTCACCACCCTCACTGTAAAAAATCTCTGCCAAACACTGAGGCCTAAATCATTACAGAGTTTGTTTTTCTAGCCCTTAAGAATTGGCCAGTTGCAAGAAAACTGCGCCAAGAAGCATCATACTGAGGGTCCAGATATGCTCCCATACTACTGGGACATACTACTATTCCCATTCTACTTGGACATCCTAGGCATGGGTAAAGGAATACTGGAAAAGATAACAAGCCTACAACATGATTGCTTAGGAGCTTTGAGTCAGCCAACATGAAAATCTGAGTTAATCAGTATATGTGTAGAAGCATAAGCCCTAACACAGGACAGCTAAATCCACTTTGGTCTTAGGTTTGGTGCTACAGAGTGCTCATGCTTGCCCGATACTAAAAAGCTCCAAAATTACTTGTAACAAGCATTGTGCACAAGTATTTTCCAGTACTGCTTGTCACACACAGTCCATTCACTTTTCCAAAACCTCAGCCACGCAGTTTGCCAAAGCAGGACATCTGCCCACAGTGTCTCTTTGCCCTCAGCAGTGTGACTCACTGCTGGTGGGGAAGGCTCCCTGGCCTCTGCCAAACAGCTGTGTCATGCCCCATGTGCTGTCTGGGCAGGTCTCCATCCCCTCATCAGCTCCTCACAACCAGGCTCCTGGCACCACTCGCCTCACACAGCCTGGGCCTGAAACCCTTAAATTCAGGAAAGTTCTGGGTACAGAAGCAGACAGCCAGAGAAGTGGCTGGCAAAAAGCCAAGAACTCTAGTTTTTCTTCCAGTACGGATTTCTTCAGTTCAGCTCATACACTGATACAGCCATTAAAAGCACAGAAATGGAAACTCCCTCTTGGGTCATCTTGTCCACTCTCCTGAAAGCCAGTTCAGAGAAGGACAGCATGGCCCATCTTACAGCTGTTGTATTTATTATTTATTTATTAATTTGTTTAAAAATGATTCAATGAGAATCAATCAATCAACATGTAATGCCAGATTGGCATTCTTAATACCTTCTCTAGTAATTTGTCCAGTCTTCAGTGAAAATCCTGACAAAATACACCTCTTCTCCCAGGCCTTTGCTCTCCAGGCTGTCTTTAATAAACACCTTCCTAAATTAAGACACTGTTATTTGGAGTACTGAGGATTACCTGTCTTTGCATGTAATCTTCTAGGCTCCTAAATACATTTTTCTTTCTTGTCAATGCACAGAGCTTTGCCATCAGCAGCTTTTCATCATTGGGACCTAGGGAAATGCAATAACTCAGGTAAAAACATTACATGATGAAGCTCCTAAACCCATTGTGTTTAGAATAGTAAACTACCTCAGGAAAAACAAACAAACAAACAAACAAAAACAACAACCAAACAAACAAAAAACCCACCACCACCCCCCCAAAAATACCCACGGGGGGACATACAGAAGACAAACAATCATATTTCTGCCTGGGAGATCTCAACTGTGAGAGAGCATCAGCAATAGTTTTGGTCAGTCTGAACATCTTAGTCCGAGGGACTCTGGGCAGGCAGGGTGCACACCTCTGGGATTTTGGGACACCCAGAGGCTCTGGCAGAGCAGCTGCAACTCCTCCTCTTGCTGCACTGTCAGAGATCAAGAAATTCAACAGCAGATGCACAAACTTAGCATGTTTTGGGCAGTCAACAGCAATATGCCCTGTTCTTGCTCTAGAAGGCTGCAGATGAGAAGTGTTTTAGGGTGGCAGTTTGGATCTGCCCCCCAACTCACTCAGAGCAAAGACAGATGTCACTCCTTGGGATGACTGCAGCAAAGACACACCCTGAGAGTTACGCACTTCTACCTGCCCTGTTACCACCATCTTATCACAAAACGACTCTGTGCCAGTGACACGGGAGGGCTGAAGGGACACATGGGGCATTGCAGGAGCCACAGCGCCTGCAGGTAGCACAAAACAGAGGGAGAAGAGGACCCTGCACAGCTCTGTCAGGATCAGAGCAGGGTTTAGCGTGCAGCTTCCCCACTCTTCAGAGGCAGCACAGAGAGCTCCGCCCCACAGGGTTCAGTTGGTGCCAGCAGGACCTCACACAGCAAGGTGGCAGCTTGGAAACCCAACCCCAGAGGACACCTCTCTTCTTTGTGTAGGGACGCCAGCAGCAGTGCCAGCAGCAAGGCACCCATCTCCTGCCTGGAAGGGTCGGCTTAGCAGGAGTGGGGTTAATTCATCCCTCCCAGCCATGACTGGTGGCTGCAGAAAAAAGCCAAGTGCAATCACTATGCCCACACCCTGTTTATTTTGGATGGCAGTGGCCAAGGTTCAGTGTTTGTGTTGTTTGTGTTCATTTCATTTCTCCATAGTGCTGAGAAGTCCCAGCATAGAGACAAGTCATGCCAAAATGGGAGGATGTTTTCCAAACCTCTAGCTGAGTCTCCTCTGGAATAATGACTTATTTGGTGAGGCAACAGCACTGAGCATCCTCCTTGGCCAGGCACAGATGGGAAGAGGCATCCAGCACCCACGCCTCCTCCCAATGGGCTCAACTATCCCCAGCCCCTGGCCTGACACAGGGAAGCAGCTCTTTGTGCAACTGAGGACCAGCAGCACCTGCAGTCCACAGCCCTGCCCTGGGTACTGTCAGTGCCTTCTCCCTCCACAGGGATGAACTGCCAGCTGGTCTTAGCTGGATTTGGGGTGAGATTCCTCAGGGGTGTCCAAGACCATGCCCAGACAGAACTTGTCCACTCAGGGAGAGCACCTGCTGTATTTTACGCAGCATGAGCTGGAAGTGAACTTCAGCAGTGAACAGTGGGTTGAATTACCCAGCCTGACAAATCCCACACTGCCAAGTCCTAGGCTAAGAGACGTGTGGGGCAATTATTGCCTTCATGGGCCTCAATAATAAAAGGCACAATGCCCAGGGAGAGGGACTGTGCTCGTAAGATAGGGTTTATGAAAAGATTTTATCATCTTGCCTTGTGAGAAACTGCATTCAAAATATTGATGTTTTTCAAGCGTCTCTCCAGAATTAAATGAGACTGTGTTTGTTGTCTCATGTACAGTCACAGGGTTGAAAACTCTGCTTCTGAACACACCCAAATTTTGGGAAAGCTTGGGATTTTATGACTCAGTCACATTTTCCAGCCCCCACCCTCTCACTCCATAATGAACAAACACCACTTGCAGTTGTTCTGCGATGCGGTGTTTCCTTTACACGTCACGGATTAAATCCACAGGCTGAGGCTGAGAAATAGGCTGTTAACAGCATCATTCATCCTTGCTGTACTGACCATAATTTCACACTGTTTTTGGTAAATTTAAAGAAACAATATTTTAAGACAAGCACCCTATAGATTCACAGCAGTTAGTAAATAATTTCTGACATTTTAATAAGTGCTAAATCAAAGAAGGAGTTGTGTCATATTATCATCACATTGTGGTCTGGATCACTTTTGTAAAGATCAGCCAGTCATCCAGACAGTTCTTGAGCCTGTTTATTTCATGGTAGAGCCTTTTGTACTGTGGTTTTCACTGTGGGTGGAGCAGTATGCTGACAATCTACCACCACCTTAAATATTAAAGGCATACCTAGACTTTGTAAAAGCAAAAGTAAAAGTCTGAGTAAATTGTCTTGCACATGTGATACTAGTGCTGTCTTCTAAAGCCAAATGACATTTAGGTTAAGGTTTAAAGGTCTCTATTGCCCTCATTTCTCACTTTCTGTTTCCTGGTCTCCCTCCTCAAAAGCGGACAGTGTGGACTACCCTGAGTTTGTCCTGGATTTGCCTAATTTATGGTCATGCCACAGACCATCTCCTTGTATTTATCGTATGTGCCAATGCTAATCACTCCGTGGTAGACTGACACTTGTTTCTATGATCCATTATGAGAAAATTTTGCACATTCTTCCATTTTGCTTATCCTGATCTTATTGACATGTGACCTGATTCTCATCTTCTTCTTACTGCATAATGAGTTAGAAACACAAATTAAAATTAATCAATGTAAAAAATATTTACAGCCTATGATCTGTTTATACATTTTTTAATGGCTCCGAGACATTTCACATTGTGACTTGATTATCTTAATTGCCCAGTATTGCTCCTGTTTCCCAATGGAATGCCACTCATGTGAATGAGAGGTGTTCATACACATGCTGTGAGGAACCACCAGGGTACAGGACACTCATCCATGCACAAACTAGGAGATATCTTTACAACAGGGCAAGGCAGATGATCCTGCAGTATATGAGGATATCACTGATATTTTCTATGTGCCAGCATAACAGTTTGCCTGAAGGTAGCCAGTTTATTTTTTAAAGACTACAGCTGTGCTGTACTGTACACAATTGCTGCCTGCAGAGGCTCTAGTTGAGAGACAAGAGGAGATATTTGCACACCCACAGACATTCAAAATTCTTTGCAAAGGGGACAAATTGCACAAAATCCTGAAGTGAACAGGAGAAACAGGTGTGCAAGATGTCCTACATCCCTGTCATACCCAAGCATGGGTTTAGTAATAAGGGAAATGTAAATGGTGACCTAACGGCCTTTCCAATCCCTTATGCACCTACCACAGGACAGATGAGAAGATTCTGGTGCAGAATCTTACAAACAGGGCTGTGCTAGAGATGTGCATTGTCATGCAGCTGTGCTTGCAAGAGGAGGGGCATCCCAGCTTCCACCCCACACCCTGCACAAAACGCAGCAGGGACCCAGCAGGTGTTAGGTCCCCTCTGCACCTCCACCTCCAAGAGATGGTCCTTACACCAGACAACAGGGCTGTGCAGCTGCCCTGCTTCCTCACCCTGTCCTGCCCCAAATCACCTCCTTGCTTCTGCCACTGTTGCCTGCAGGTGGTGGGAGATGGAAGCAGTCATCTTCCTGTGCCTCAGACTGATTAAACCTCGGTGAAGGAAGGGGGCACAGGATTTCCTTTCTTTCCTCTGCCCCCAGAACTAGGTCACACCACACTGGCAGCTAAAGTAGAAAAACAAAAAAGGATGTGGAACCAAAGGCACACTCTGGGACTCAGCAACGCTGTCTAGAGTCTGGCTGAGACCTTCTCTTTATTTATTTTGTCAGATACTTTAGTTGTCTTTGGTTTCCTTTGTGTATCACTCCAACCTATGTTTATGACACTGCAGCTTGCATTATTTAGAGTCGCAGGGATGATCATATCCTAGTTAAGCTCTTTGCTATTTATACCTGAGTGCAATAACATTTTTTTTGTAATTGGTTGAACCGTGAATGCTATCCACTGAACCATGACAAAGGGGAAACTACAGCTTTGCAAAAGTATCACAGAAACCAACAAACCAACCAAAGTGATCCTGTCCATTGTAACAGCCCCTCTAACCCCTGAACTGAAACAGGAGGTCCCATTTAGGATATGATAGGGAAACTGGACTCTGCTGGAATCCCCAGCATCTATCCCAAACTGGGAGTCTGTAGGCAGCCCGCTTGTTCTACATCCAAACATATGTTGGTCTTTCCAGAGCTGGAGCTCAGGGACAGGCTTGGGAGATGACCCAGTTTTGCAGAGCCACTGTCCTGGTTTAGGGCAAATTTGGGAGGAAACCTCCAAATGGGATCCCTCTGGGAAGCAAATCCAAACGGCTCCTCCCCCAGTTGGTCCCGGAAAAAATCTCCTTAGAGAAAAGTGGAAAAAACTGTTTATTCAACAAGTAAAGTGCCCACAAGCATACAAAATGAATAATATGAAACAATAAAACCTCTCACCGCTCTAAAGAGAGATGGCAAAATTGAGCAAGTCCTTGCTGTGGGGGTAGCTCGGCTCGCTCAGTCGCTTATCAGTCCCTCTGGCACTGGAAAATGCTGAGGTCCAGGCCCCAGTGGGCCACAGGCACAAGATCCTGGTATCTGTCTAGGTTTTTCAGTCCAGGACAGGTTTAAACTGTTCCAAGAAAAAGGAAAAACAACAGGCAGGGAACTTCTCTGCCTCAGCTAGCTAAAACTAACTAAAAGCAAAGGAGATCCCTGTCCCACTGTCTTTTCATTCTGCAGACAGCGCAGTCCAGGAGATGCAATGTGGAGGAGTGTGTGCAGTTTCTGAAAACAAACTCGGCACTTCTTTTTCTCCCCCTTCACTCTTGGAACCAGTCTTAAAGGTGTAGAACTCAATATCATCCAGCATAAACAGACAAGACAACTGGGGATATAAGCATCAAAAAGTCACCCCAGGACAGGCACTAAAACCTGTAGGACACAGAGATCTCTGAGGGCATGTGCAAGTACTTGCCAACAACTCTTTCACCTCATCACAGTGCCAGGCTGAGGAAAAAGAAAAGTGATACCATCATCTGGAAAGTACCCACTGCTTGCACTGTGAAAGCCCCAGTTCAGGCATTTCAGTCACCACCAGGTGTTGAAATAAGCGTCTGCTGCTCCGTTAGGAAATTATACCCCTGCAAGCTGGAAGGCCAGGGGGAAGTGCCTGAAGGTATGTATATACGGCTTTTAGACAGCAGGGTTTCCAGGTTGTACCAGGGCTGCTACTTGCCAGCTTGTGGCCATTGTTCACCCTCTCACAGGAGCTGGAGGTGATGTCAGCCCCCGATGTGACAGGTTTGGAAGGCAAGGCTCACACAAAGCAGCACGGGAGCGCCGGCAGAGGTGCCATGCCAGGAGACACGTGTGGCTTTGGGAAGGCTGGGCCCAATCCTCCCCAATGGAACAGTAACTGGCACCATGGTGCCTAGAGGGATCTGCGGCACCTTGCCAGGTGGATTTTCCTTAACAAAGCACATTGTCTCATCTCACCACCTTTCACACCGCTGGCAGGTTTGCCACTGATCACACCTGTGACAAAATATAGCTCTCCCTTTTCCCTCTGACACATACCCAAGGAGTGTAAATGTGACTTGTCAGACAACCAGATACAATCAGAGCCTACCAGAGCATTCAAACACAGCTTTGATCCAAGATTTTCCTCTCTCTTATCTCAGCATATGTTATGCAGGATTTGCTGCTGGCCAGCTGTCAGTGCTGATGGAGAAGCAGGAGATGCACTGCTCCAGCTGCAGCTGAGCTGGGAACAGAATGTGTCTCCTCCACCCTGCCAATACATAAATCCGTGGAGTCAGATGAATTTCTGGTAAACTTGGATTTGGATTTCAAAGCAGATCTTTCTGACTAAACTAGATTGCCATTTACCTGGCACGTAAAAGCTGGGAATTGGGATTGAAAGGCTGAGAAAGTTGGGGCTATTCAGTCTGAAGAAGAGAAGACTCCAGAGTGACCTTAATGCAGCCTGTCAGTACCTAAGGGGGCCGAGAAGAGAGATGGAAAGGGACTTTTACGGGGACATGTAATGGTAGGACAAGGGGAAATGGCTTCAAACCAAAAGAGGGTAGATTTAGATTAGATATCAGGAGGAAATTTTTTTCTGTGTAGGTGGTGAGACACTAGAACTGGTTGCCCAGATGGGTTGTGGATTCCTGGAAGTGGTCAAAGCCAGGCTGGATGGGGCTTTGAGCAACCTGCTCCAGTGGAAGGTGCCCCTGCCCATGGCAGGGGATTGGAATTACATGATCTTGAAAGTCTGTTCCAACCCAAAACATTTGGTCAGATAGCAGAGACAACAGGCTGGGCTGATTAATGCCTCACTCCATGTGTACTTTAGTCCAAAAAGTGCATTGCACAATGTGTCTACCAAAAAAGGTGAGAAGCCACAGCAAAAAAATTATTACTTTTATACTCACTGACAGTCTGTGTTTGCCACAAATGTATAAATCCCTTGGCAAGACCATGAAAACACTTATAAATAGAAACTTACTTTACCTGTTAACAGTGGGAAGCAAAAAAAAAAAAAGAAGGCTGAACATTTTACAGGAGTTGGAATTAGCTGAAATCAGGAGCCAGCAGGTCACAACCTGACCAGGTCAGCCCTGCCAGATCAGTACCAAGGTCCCCTCCGAGGGCAGCAGAGGGTGGTTGCTCTCTCATTTGCCCTTCTCTGGTCACTGGCCCCAAGTCACTGTGGGCACAGGGCAGGCAGGCTGACTCGGGTAAATGCAGCCTGTGCAGGGCTTACAGGGGAGGGCACGCTGCAGTCCCATCTCCTGGAGCAGCCCTTGGCCCTGGCCTCAGGAGCAGCCCACACACGGACCAAACCTGCGCCCACCCTCACCACATGGGGTGACTGGCAGCCCAAAAGTACCCAAGGTGGGAGCAGACCTTTGCTCTTATGCCCTCTTGAACCAGCGGGACAGGAGCTAATGCGTCATGAAGTGACGGCGACAATACTTTGCTAAACATCATTTCACTGAGCTTTCCAGCGCTCACAATGTATCTCATTGTTCCCCACATGCAGCTCTGCTGGTTAAACCACAGGAGGCTTCACCAAGCTAGTTTCTGATGCCTTCTCTTTTTCTGCTCCCTGCTTCAAGTGCTCAAGAAGTATCAATTCACACACACCCAGATTGTTAGACAACAGCTGTATTGTTTCAAAGCAATCAAAACAGTGAAATCCATTTGATGCGATTATAGGTGGACGTTGGGAGATTAGATGATCTTGTGATGAGCAGCAGAAATAGGTCTGTGTCAAACTGAAATCCCCAGAGTGTTATTATAAGCTTATCTGCAATGTTTGCTTTGCGATTTAACTTCCAGATCAGACTGCAAAACTCCAGTAAAGGCATAAAGCAACTTAAACCTGATAACTGCATTTTATTGTCAGAATGACAGTGGTGGAACACAGGCCAAGCCTACTTGAGCGAATGAGAAAGGCCAGACAGACCCAGACAGCAAAAAGAATAATTTCTTAGAAAAGATCTCTCTGGAGGAAAGGGACAGGTTTTCTCATCCTGAATCCTACTTCAAAGAAGAGGGAGGGGGGTTTTGAAGGCAAGCTGACAGAAGAAGCTCACCCCACGCAGAAGAACCTCCACATGGGTGGAAGGGAACCAGGCAAAGTCATGCTTCAGAAGAGCAGCAATATCCGACTTCAGCAGGCATTCAGGATTTGTTTCTTCAGGCTGCATAACTCTACAGACACTCTATTTTAGCCTGGGTTCCCTCCTTTCTGACAAAGAGCTGAACAGGTGCTCAGTCCTCCCTCAGTCATGTCGGGGGAAATATCCTAGGTGGCAGGCCTGGGAAAGGTGTGACACTGCCACCGCTGCCCAGGGTGGCTGAAAGTGAAGCTCCCACAAAAGACCACGTCTTCCTGCGAGGTGAAAACCACACAGTTTGAAAATTGTTGATGCGTGCTCCAGGTGGGATGGCTCAGCCATGCTCACCCAAAGAGCTGCTTCTTGGAGACATGCATCGTTTTCCACCTTATTTCCATGCAAAAATCAGGTGAAGAAATGGATCTGGCTCTAACTTCAATTTGTAGGGGTTGAATGTAATTTTTCTGCTAACAACAACTGTTGTAACCAGTGGTGACTGTGGCTATAAATCAAGGCTGTGCTTTTGTTTTAATATATCAGTTGAACTGGGGTGAAAACTTTGCTTTTCTCCCCTTCCATCCACCCTTCACAAAGCTGACCTCCCCATGATCCAGTTCAAATGCATGCAGACACTGTGGATGGAACTGTCAGCTAGAAAAGCAAAGAGAGTAATTTCTCTGGAGAAATGACTGGCACCTCAACAGCTTCAGGATGGAGCTCATTCACAGATGTAGATAGATTATAAGGGCAGGTTACTCCTTCCTACCTCAGCAGGCTGTATTGCACAGAACAGAAGAAACACACTAAAATAAGGAACTGCTTTCTGGTAGATGACACCTCTACAGCTGGACAGAAGCACAATCACCCACAATTGACCATATGGGCCCATATAGTGTCACTCAGGATTTTATTCTATATTTGCTGCCTTTTCTCCAAACAGAAGTGAGGAAAATTCCAGTCTGTGCCTCTGATTCACAAGTTCACATCTAACTTAATGTTGACTGAGGCCACTTCCTGCCAGCTTCCTCACAGCTTACTGCTATTCCAGAAGAGAAAGGAGACTAACACAAAGAGGCAATGAAATATTCTCTGGAAGCTTCCAGATTGCTTTAATTCATAATTCTGTCTCAGAAATGTATTTGAAATATAATCTACTTGTTCCCACTTCAGTTACTTTCAACCTCACCAATGTGAAAACAGTCTTGTATCTCTCAGGTACTTCAGAAACAAAGTTATTGCACCAGAAAGTAAAGACGATTTCAAAAATAGTTTCCACATCAGTTTGAATGATAATGCAATCATGCAGGTGTTGTATAACTGATATTATATTCAGAGTAGTTTACTTCTTGAAAGTGAAGTATAGATATTTCAAACATACCTACTTACAAGAAATGCTTACAAAGCATGATTACTTCCTATGAGAAAAAAAAACCCAAGACTCTCCTCTTTAAATGGGCAAACAATACATTTCCTCTTCCCATACCACAGTAAAGACTTACACATGCACATCACGTACACACACATAAACGTTCACATGTGTAAGATTCACCACAATCTGAAAAGGAAAGTGCCATAAAAGGACCCTGTAGTAATTGGGTAGCACATCTTGATGTAAATGAGTGTATCTCAGAAAAGCTGCAGGCCTTGTAGTCTTGTTTTGCTGTGCTAACCACATGCAGACACACACACAACAAACTACTTTCATGTTAGCTCAGTTCTCCTTCCACAAAGCTTGGTGGTAAAGCTCTCCCTGACATCCATCAAAGAGAGGGACTGATGAGGTGAGAGCTGATGAAAGTTTTGAATAGCCAAGGAAACCGATGATTCAAAGAACTTAATTCCTCCCATCTTAAACAAATGCTTGTTTCCCTGGGAACTCATCAGGGCAGCTGTTCTGAGAAAAAACTCATTTTTTCTCCTTGCCATACCCTGTCCTCAGGACAAAAGGATTCCTCTAGCATGTGACTACCCATCTCAATTCCCAGTGTGGGCAACAAGAAGGGATATGAATTTTTGGAGCAGTCTTCGTCTCAGCCCAAAGTAAATATGTAATATAGGTCAGATGAATTGCCCCCCCTCCCCCCCAAATGTATGTTTCTCTCTGCTGATGACAGAAGGAGGTTACCACAGTGAGCTTCCACACTGACCTCCTAACTGGACCCTGCCTTACCCCATGGGCTGAGGGCAGGAAGGAAGCACTGCTCACATGGCTTGTAGGAAAATTCCTGTTCAGCTCTAAATCCAGAGATTAAACCTGAGGACACAAACAGGGTGCACCATCCCTCTACCAGAGCTCTCAACAGTTCCTTGCTTCTTCATCCATCCTATCACTATCTATCCATCTGTTGTAGGGAGAAGAAAGGGCTTCCTCCGTGGCTCCTACATCCCTGTCACACCCAAGATTGGGTTAGTTATAGAGGAAATGTGAATGGTGACCTAATAGCCTTTCCAATCCCTTTGGACATGTTATTTCAGCATTATCTGGGATGTGTCTTGTTAATTATTACAAATTTTCTTCCTCTGCTGCATGATCACTTCAGTAATTTGGTACATTCCATATTAAAAAGTATCTAGGTCCTTGCTCCCATTACACAGCTTGAGAGGCTGATCCAGAACTTTTATCTTTGAATGGTTTTACTAATTTCAAGCCTGAACTCCCTCATGACCAATTTCTAGCCAGTTGGGTTGGAGCCAGTAGTGTCACTTAACTCAAATGCTTCTTTTCCCTCTGTGATTTTTCCCTCTCTCCCTGTTCCCAAAAACATATTTATAAGGAGACATCATTAATGTCTCCAGTTTCAGAAGCCAGCTTCTTTTCCTGGTTCTTACAAAAGAAGTATGACATTCTTCTAACTGTAACCATTTAATTAGTTAATCCTTTTGGAGCATAGATAATCAAAGCTATAAAAATAATTCATTGAAGAATGCCAGTATAAATGTACCAATACTTCCCAGTCTCTATTCAGAAATAACCCTCACCTGGTAATCACGTTTATCATTGTCTCTGAGTTGGAAAAAAAAAGACAAAGTGGTTGTTATGGCATCCTCTCACTGATCAACAAACCCAAGCCTCTTTCTTCAGCTTGCCCCTTCACAATAGCAGCTGTTGTGAAAAGAGAGCAGGACCCAAAGCAGTGTCAATGCTGAGCACTAATTGCAGAGCAGTGACAAAAAGGGATTCAAGGCTGACAAGGTTGGGCATCAGAGGCGATGCCCGCAGGAGCTGCTGGGAGTGGTGCCACGAGCTCGTCAGCTCCAGAGGCACAGATCCCTCTGCCAGCCTCACTCTTCTTCCACTCCCCATTTCCCAGCCTGGTTTTCCCTCTCAAAAGAGACGTGGCCATAGCTGAATCAATCCTCCTCTCTCAGCTCCCCAGGTAGATGCCAAGGAAGTGCCAGGGGCAGCAGCAAGTGCTCCAGCCATTATATCGCCAGACAGGAGCTCATGCTGTCACCCCTTTCTATGTGTTTCCCTAAGAAAAAGGATGAAGTTAGCCCATGCAGGGAAAAATTAAATAAATGCACGTTTATAATAGACCCTCACTTCCCCCTTGTTTCCTCTTTCTTTACAAGCCAGTGGCATTATGGCTGCAGCACCTTGTTTATTTTACACATTGAGAAGCCATTCTCCCTGCTGAGAGAAGCAAGGAAAGCACAGGGCATGGCTCAGCCTTTCCAGCGTGCCTGCCCCTGCTGCGATGATGGAGGCACTGCAGTGCCTAGAGCAGCACATCTCCTGCCCTCAGCCCCAAGCAGAAATGCTCCAGGCTACCCAAGAGCAGTGTATGGTTATAACGTCCAAAAGCACTTGCCCTCTTGGGACTTATATTTAGCCTGAGAACAAATAGTACTTTTGGCTTATGGCCTGGATTCTCATCAGAGGGAAGGAAAAAATTGGTCTGAGAGGCTTTTTCAGCTGATTTCCCTAAAACCATCTGATTTTACTCCTCCTCATGGAAAACATTTGTGATTTTACACTGAGGAGTTTGTTCATCCGTTCTTCCTGATACAAAAAACCTCAGAGTTTTTTCTAAAAGGGGACAGAAGTATGAAAAATTTTTAATCCCAACTATAATTGCTGGAGTTTTGCAATGTCATTCATTTTCCTAAATAATACTCAAATATTTTTTTCTTGCTGTGCTGCAGCCTTTATCCACTTGAGCTTTCATATGAGGAAAATAAAATAGATGTGAATTATTCAAATCTAAAACCCCAAATCAACCACTATACAAACTTAATGGTGCATACTGGCAATCCTGTACAAAAGGATCTATGACTTGTGTCATTATCCTTTGTTAAAAGGTAGTGAGGTGAGGGAAAAGAACCACAAGGAGATTATTCATAGAACTGGGTATCTCGCAGGAGGTGAGCCCACAACCTCAGCATCAGCAGTGTTAATTAATGGGGTTATTGTTCAACTGGGGAAAGACCCTTTGTCTGGTCCTTGGCTAGATTAGTCCTACGCTGTGTACATCAAAGGAATCAAATCCAATAGGCAATGCTAGTGATCCCAGCTCCCTCAACTTTTTCTAGCTTGTAAGAAAAACAAATCTATTTAGAGCACACTACTATCCTTATTCCATCCCATTCTGTTTCATCCCACACCAGTCCTAATTCCATTAATTAAGGCAGGGACTGCTGGACAAGGTGGCCTTTGATATACATCCCAATGACCAGGACAACCACCTTCCAGAGGGAAAAGGCAAGAAGGGTTTGCAGTCAGATGGTGCTGTGAAATAATTTGTAACTCTTGATACATAAAATTTACACATTTCGTACCCACTGTGGCTGGACCACAACTGGTGACAGCACTATGAGCCCTGGTGATGCTTTGGTAAGCTGGAACATGGTGGTAGGCAGGATTTCAAGTGGCATCCACATCAAGGAAAAGCCTGCTAGCATGCAGTCTTGGTCATTCAGAAAAGCTTTGAATTAAAGCACGTGTGTTGTCTTCCTCAGCAACATGCTCAAAAGGATGAGTGAACCTGGGGTATAAGAAAAGGTTGGGTTTTTTTCATCAAAAGCCTAATCTTTCAGTCTCCTGACAAAAGAAATGAGAATAGCCCTGTGGATATTTTCTGGAAACAAGGAAATAATAGGCAAAGTTTCATTTCCTTGCTGAAAGCATTTTACTGAACTATTTCTTTGCATCCAGCAGCAAAATTCATGTGGTGCTGCAGAGCCTGTGGTGTAGGTAACTGCTGTCAGAGTACAGTTGCTTTACTGATATGGTTTAACTGCAGCTGGTGCGGTGCTAAAGGCCTCATTGCATGAGCCCCAGGTACCCATGCTGAGTGACCAAGCCACATGAAATACACCTTCTGGTTCTTTTGTTAAATTAACATGACAGGCTCCCAAACCACTGGCATCCTTAAGAAAATCCTTTAAAAGTTCTAACGGAGTTCAGCTCACAGTTCAGTTGTATAAAGCAATGCACTAGACACTTTTGAAATTAATTATGGAAAAGACTGAAAGGGGCTATTTTGCAAATATTCAGCTGCCTGCAGTTCATTTGTGAGGCAGTCCTGATTTCCAAGATTGTGTCAGTCATTCAGTTTATTCTGCCACAGAGATGTCGAAACAGCTTGTAGCCCTACAGTTGTTTGAAAACACTTTTGTTCAACTGTTTACAAGTCATTAAAATTGTTTTGTAATGCCAGCATTATTTCTGCCTCTCTGACTGAGGCACTCTGAAAGGAAAAGTATGAATAATGATCAATAAATAGCAGCACAATGACTATGGAAATAAATGCTTGAAACCACATACAGATTCAGGCATTTGCCTGCGTGTTTAGCTTGCTGAGCACACAGGCAAGCCATACCCAAGCTGTCTGGAGCAACCACTTCTCTGAGCCTGGCCTCTTCTGCATCCCTGCCTCTTCCCAGCCGCACATGGGGACACCATGGCTAACTCCCTGATGACCTTCCAGTGCCATCTTTTCAGTCCAACAGCAGGTACTTTGCTATCAAAACACTTTCAGGTTAAACACCACCTCATATATATACACAAAGTGACATGGTCAAACAAGCATACTGAGGGCATGGAAACCTCAAAGGCTTGCCTACCTAACAGTCTCTAGGCACTTTGTGAAGTGGCAGAGCAAGGTTTGGGTGTGCCCAAGGCCAGTATCTGTATCTAGCTGGTCACCAGCAGCTTCATCCCTCTCCATCCACCTGACACACAAGTAACCATTAGTAGAATGCTGGCACTTCCTGCAGCACAGAGGGGAGCCAACCCATGAGGCTGCCACATCTCCCCCCTCTGAAACCGAGGTGGTGGCTGTGTCCAGTCATTTCTTCAACACCCACAAGGATGGTAACTCCACCATCTCCCTAGGTGGCACATTCCAATGCTTGGCAGCCCTTTCCATGAAGAAATTCTTCCTGATGTCCAACCCAAACCTCTCCTGGTGCAGCTTGAGGCAATGGCAGTTTGTCCTCTTATCCTGCCACTAGTTGCCTGAAAGAGATTGACCCCCACCTGGCCACAACCTCCTTTCAGGTGATTGTAAAGATCAGTAAGGTCTCCCCCGAGCCTTCTTTTCTCCTGGCTAAACACCCCCAGCTCCCTCAGCCACTCCTCACAGGAGTTTATTCTCTAAACCCTTGACCAGCTTCTCTCTGGCGCAGGAGCCACCTCGGCTGGCACCTGCTCTGTCCCAGCCCCAGCACAGCCAACTGCTAAACACAGAGCTGTAGGAAACCAGGTTTCACCCACTCTGGAAGTGAGTTAGGGAGAAGCACGGGAGTCATGACCCCTTTGCAGGCCCATGGCAGGTGTATGCCTGTGCAGCAGCTCGGGCCAGCAGCGGGAACTGCTGAGAGGAGGCACCACCTGGGTTTCCACTGCGGCAGAGGCCAGCTCTGCTGTGTGGGAAGGGGACTTGGGTTCCCACTGCTGCTGACCAAACACCAGGGTGAGAGGGATGCCAGGGGGCTTTTGAGAACAAAACTGCCCACCTGTATGAACATTGTGTGGTGCCCCATTGTTTTAGGCAGAAGAAAAGGCTTGGGGATGGGGGTGGACATGTAGTACTTACAGAGACTCAGCACAGCAAAAGCTGACAAGTGCCTAGCACTTCTTGAACAGCTGCTCTTCAGGGCAATCAGACACAGTCAGACCACAGAATATGGGGCCAAGGTGAGCACTCCTGACAAGAGACAGCCCCACAGAGAGGAAAATTTGGTACACATTTTGGAGGTGGTTCAGTGACTGCTACACATAGTACAACACTGCATTGAGCCGCCTGCAAAAAAAAAAAAAAAAAACAACAACAAAAAAAAACCCCAACTAATTACTGGTTAAGACCTCCTAGGACACGCTTAGAGTAGCAGATGGTGCCACTTCCCAGAATTTTTCATAGACTTGGGTGACTTCGGCAGAGGAACATAACTACTATGGAGTTGCAATGGGCAATAAAGAAGAGCAGGAAAATATTTGTTCTGCAGGGCATTTTTGGTACTAGGGTTTAGAGGACTACAGCCCAGTGATGGCTAAGCTTCTGCCTCCACCTCTGGGAGAAGAGGCATCTAACAGGGAGGGCCAAAATTCTAACCAAGACAGTGGAAGGAACTGAACATGCTCCTGAGCATGTTAAATCTATGGGCTATCCTCCTACCTTGCAGGGAACCAACAAGTTTTCAGATCACTTTTCTCTGAAGAATATTAATTCTGAAATTGCTACTACCAGGACACTTAGGGGTACATAAGGGAGGTTACAATTATGGAGCAGATATGGCTGCTATATAGTGTCAGAGCTTACCTCAGACTAAAACCATGCCACATCATTGCTTTGCATGAGCTTTGCAGCACAAAGGTCTGTCCAGTGCAAGAAGCACATGATTCCTCTCCTCTACATTGACTCTCTAGAAAAATAATGGCTGGAAACTTGAGCCAAAGGTGTTTGAACAAGTCCGGCAAAAGATACTGCATCCAGTTTTGAGCCTTAAAAACAAAAAGCCACAGAAGCAAACTTTTCTGATAAGTTAATATCTACGATAAGTCCACATCATTTCTATGCTTTTTCACAGCTGTGCTAAGGTTTGCATTACAGTAAAAGACTGTGTTCCTTGTTAACACAGGACAGCCGTCAACTTCTTCCATGTAAAGCTAAGGGAGTTCCATTCCATTGCAGTCAGCCAGTTAACAAAAACAGAAGTAATTAGGATCATGGGGGAGAAACAAGATCCAGTAGGTGTCTCAAGTAAGCAGCTTTTGTCAACTTAGTGTGAAGTTGAATTATGTCCTCCATTTTGACTGACAAATGCTTTCCACTCTCTGAAATTTTTCATTTTCCATTTTCAAAGTCTATAGATTTCCATCTCCTACCCTAGCAACTGTTTTGGTGGTTTGTGATTTTTTCCAGCTCCTTCTAATTTGCTCAGAAAATACAGATAGGTCAGCTATAATCAACTGTCACAGGATGTGCAAAATCTTCACAAGAAATAAACAACTGCAGCCTCTTCTTGCACCCACAAATGACAAAATCACAATGAAACGTTAAACAGAAAGCAATCTGCCATGCGTGGGTGAGATCTGCTTTCTAATCTAAACATCTCTTAAGCTTTCTGAGTCCTGTTTAGTAGAACATCAGTTGGCCTCTTCTAGGGATAAAATGTCCCTCAGAGACACAGCATTGAGATGACCGAAACTTTCAAAGGATGAGGTCTTGCCTCTCAAAACAAAGTTACAGTGAACCAAGAGTATAAATTGTGTACTCTATTTTTAAAGATGCGTGCATGGGCTTTGCTTTTCAGCACTTACTCATCATCATTTCTATATTCCCAAAAAGAAACACTGGAGCCATATTCATCAGCTCATTACATGTACTCCCTGAAACACCCCTAGGCAGCCGTCTCCTCTGACCACTCTCCTGGGAGCTGCCCACTTCATTTGTCAGCAGAACCCACCCTGACCTGATGTCCAGCACACTCCTCATTCTACAAATTATCTGTCATTACCAAGCAGATACAAAGTCCAGACAAATGTTAATAAAAGGCTACATAAAAAAGGCAAAACACTCCAGAGGGACCAACAGCACACAGTTCTCCACCTTTTTGCCACCATTTGTGCCAATGCAAAATGATGAGATGATATTTTACATGCACAACATCTTAAATGACTTTTGAAGGCTTTTTTTTTTTTTATCAGCAACACAGAAAAGCACCCCTGTGATTCAGAAGTAAGGGAAGTTGGGAAACATTACAAGTGGCTTTGATTTAAGAAGTTTTAAACCCATAAGGCTCCACCACCTGAAGGAAAGTGTGAGACTCACCCAAAACTGCCATGCACCATGTTTTCCAATAGTACAACCCGTAACACGTTCAAGCTGAAATGCCTGTAGGAAACCCAGGTTAAAAGAAAAGAAAAAAAATCAAATTATCTGTTCTGCTGATCTATTGAAATTGAACCCAACAGACGGGCTGATCCTCAACAGCACTCCTCTGCCAGAAATGGCCTCAGCATCTTCCAAGGTGTTGCCAGCCTGGCCAAAAGCAGTGACTGAGGTGTTACAAATGACAATCAGACATGCCTAAAATCCTCCAAGTTCCTGCTCCTTGGATGTTTTGGTCTTGCTGTTTTAGGGTTCAATGCTTCACCAAGGTTCCAGGAAGCAATGCAATTTTGGTGAACACACTGATATTTATAAAAGGAGGAGCAGTCAAGGTTAATGGCCCCCTTCTCTAGAGGAAGCTTTGAACAATAAAAAAAGCCCATGTTCATATAATAAATTCTCCATGTGCTCTCTCACAGACATATAATTCTTGATGCAAAACATTTTCAGGATAGGAGTTGAACATAAAAATAGGAGTGAAAGTCTGGTAAATATTCTTAAGGACACTCTCTCTCTCACTTACATCTGCCAGAGAGCAAAATAAATGCAGCCTTTATTTTCCTCTCCATCCAGAAAGAAAGTCAAGCCACAATCATTGCTCAGGTTTGTTCAAAGTAAATTTAAGAATTACTGGAAGGACTCTGATCAGAAGTTTGGTCTCCACACCATGAAAAATGAAGTGCTATTATAATACCTGTCTATTACTAAAAAAAAAAAAAAAAAAGTAATCCAGTTTGTTAGGGAACTATGTAAACTTTGGTGCTAAAGCCCCAGAGAAAGGAGTAGTATATTAACTGGCTGCTTGGCCTAGGGAAAAAGGCTCAGAGAGTGATGTGGAGAGATTGAAACCCCCCCCCAAAAAAAACAACTTTTAAGTAAGTAACTGAATTGGGAATGCCTGGGTTCACTTTCCTCTGTCACCCTGGAAAAGTCACTTATTCCTTGTGTCTGTTACCAGCTGTAGGACCTCTGAAGCAGTAAGTCCCAATGTGGAGAAAGCACGGTTGTGGAAGTCAGGTAGCTCTCAGAAACAAAGCCTCTAGTGCAGGAGAAGGTGGTGGGAAAGGATTGAAAGAAAACACAAAACCAAGCTGGTTACCAAGCATTAGCAAGCCCATAGTAAATTCCTAGAAGAGATGAGATGACTGTGTTTTTTACCATAAGATAACTTATGAGGACAATTTGCTCCACTCCACCCATGACTAACCTCACCACCTTCTTCACTTCACAGTACATATGGTATTTGCAGTGAGTAACATATGTAAACTGCAGATAGTACATCCCTAATAGGCTGCTGTGATCTGCATGTTCTTTAAATCAATTACATTAATCTTCTAATTAACATAAAAAGCCTTAACTGATGGTTTTGAAAGCTTCATTTCAAAAGGCTTCATTTTCCTAGGTGTGGATTGGCTCGCTTCACCATGGGTGAAGACAGAGACACAAAATCAGAGTCAGCCTTTGAAATGGCAGACCTTCACTCCCACACACACATTTTCTTCAAAAAAGTGAAAACCAGGGGCTGAACACGGTCTCATTCACAGATGCAGCTCCACAGTGGTTTTTCCATGTTCTTTAGTCAGTAAAGTCTCATTGAGAACATGGTGTCAAAAGGTCATACACCACCATCTGCCTGTATATGGAAGTGGTACAGGCTATGGGGTTTCCCTGTCAGAGCTGGAAAATAGCTTTGCCAATACGGGTTTCGGGCTTTTTTTTATTCACAAGAGAAAAAAGGAAGAAGAAGAATAAAAAAATATAAAAGCCCACTACTACCAGTTGTTTCATTTAATGGGACCTACGATATCATCTGCTTGTGCTTGAAGCCCGAGAGACAAAACCAGAACAGGGTTCCTGTCCAGGACCAAGCCCAGAAGTGAGAACAGCTCCCCAGACTTGGCTTGCACTTCCCTCAGCTCTGCCTCTGCTCCCACCTGTCCTGCAGGGAGCATTTGTTTCTGTCTTTTCTGCCAGGGAAAGCAATCTGGACTACTGAGAGAATGAGAAGGAGAGGTTCATCATAGTATCACAATTTATTTTTCAAGTGCTAAAAATCCTTTTGAAAACCCACTGTGTTTTGGCATGGGTGGGGAAGGAGTGTTGTGCACTGCAGCATGGAGGGCAGAATTTCCTGTCCCACAGCAGGTTTGACAAAAGGACAGATCACTTCAGGGTGCCAAGAGCTTCCAACTCCTCTCATCTATGGGATCTTTCTTGGAGAACCAGTCCCCACATCTTGAAGGGTGTACCAAGTTTACAAGCTGAATTAAGAGGGTAAAGTTGCTGTGGTTCAGAGTTGCAGAGAAAAGGGGAAAGAATTCCATTATATCATTTGTAATTTCTAAAACCCTTTGTGATACTAAGACCTTGCAATTTTGAGCCACAGGACTAGTAACACAGGACATGTGATTTGGATCACAGATCCTGATCCTGTTTCTTATGTCCAACAAGACATCTTGACACTGTAGATCACCAGAGCCCTGTTTGTGCAAGCTCCCTTTTCTCCTCAACCTGCATCTCACACAGCTCCCTAGCACCATGCTCAGCCACTCAGGCTGGGAAGCATCATGAGCTTGTCCTCTCAGAAAGACCTGAACAACTTTGGAAACCCTGTGTGCTGGAGAGGGAAGGCATTGGGGTTGATGTTTGAGGTTCTGCTCTTTGCATAGAGCAGCCAGGCTTGGGTCAGTTTGGGCCAAACTGGCTAGTACCGTGAGAGCCAGGTCCCAGGTACTTGCTAAAGCTTGACTGGAGCACACTGCTCCCTCTCCCATCAGCAGCCCTGCCTATACCTGAGTCAAGGAACACCTCTTTCTCCTTCTCTCTCCTGCTCCCAAACCCCACCATGGGGCAATCCTTAGGGGCATTTTTGCCTTGGGAAGGTGGGCAGCATGAGCAGAGGGGAGGGATGGCACCCATCCATGAGTGTCTTGGTGCATCCTGTGTCCCACAGCTGGTGTGACCTGGTCATGTGAGGGGCTCAGCAATGGTAAATGGGATCTGGCTGTGCCCTCTGGCTGGTTGGCACAGCCACCATGTGCTGGGATAAACAAAGACAGAAGAGATGCTGGAGATGTTCAGCCAGAGCAGTACCAGGACTTCCCCACCATGATCAGAGATGGGCTGACTGAGGTAGAGGACACCCTGCAATTTTTCTGGAAGTGGCAGAGTGAGTGACCCACTGTGACAAGAAGCCTGCATCACTCCTGTGGCAGCACACCCTGGCAGGGGAAAACATTAATTTTCTCACTGCTCAGGTCACACTGAGGTAGAGAAGGTTCCCTATTTATTGACTGCCAGTTGGAAGAGGAAAAACCACCTGTGATTTACCAGGATCCCCGTTTAATATACCTAATACGCATAAACGGGAAACTCAGCCTTGCTGCAGCTCCTAGCTATGGAACAGTAGTTGCCACTTCTGCAATTAAGAGAAAAACAGAGCAGTTTATTAAGCACAGTTGTGGGAACGTAGTTTCAGTTTTCAGTGTGTTCATCTGAATATTTTTTCCATTTTAGTTCATGTAAGTTCACGCCCTTTGGGTTTCACATAAAGCCGTAGGGTCTGAGAAGCTCAAAAAATCTCAAAATCAAAACGTCAAGTTGAAACAAAACCATAAAAGGTATTTGGATTTGCATGAAAACGGGCCCAGATTTGCTTCAGGAGTTCCTGAAGCCTGGTAAAGCTTTTGAAGAGCCTAATCTGAGTTTTGTGGTTTCAGTGCAGACAGAAAGCAGTGTAAGAGAGCAGATGGGCTCCTTTCAGGAAGCCAAGGCAGAGAAGAATGATTAAGAAGCTATGAGAACAAGAACCATGGAGGGGGGAGGGGAGGGGGTGGGGAGGTGAACCTAAAAAAAATCTAGTTTTTGCTAATGCTGCATATTAGGACCTGAGAGAACATAGGCACGGGTCATGTCAAGGCACTACAAGATAGCGGACAGATCCTGTTTCTGAGGATCAGGCTCTGAATGGGAATACAGAGGTTTGGAGATAAGTCCAGCTGTAATAGTGCCATAGGCCCTTCTGCCCATACATTGAATATCCCCTTCCCCTTATAAGTAATCCCCTTCCCACAGTACTCCAGCCACACATGAGGCTGGAAAACAAAAAGAAAATAATCTACCAGGCTTATTCTCTCTGGTTAACACTTATAAACCTGTCCCAACATCAAATATTTTAAATTCTGGCTTTGATCTATTTTTTAAATGAGTTATTTCAATTTCATATGCTGTAGATTTATTCTTATTGCATTCTTTCACTGACATAAAAATAAACATTCCAGAGTGACAAGTCAATTTAGTTGCTCACTTGAAAAGATGCAGAATAAATTTAATTGAAAAATCAACTTTTCTTTCCACTAGGAGTCTATACATCTTATTCAATTACAGTCTTTACATTAACATCTTTTTCATTGACAGGATGCAGAGGAGGCACTCATTGATTGCTTAGTCTCCTGGCTGAGCAACTGAGTGTCTTAAAAACAGGAATCTCTCACCATGACTGACATAACAAGGGTGTACAATGTTATGAACAATGTAAGCAAAACCTGCAACACTTACAAGTATCTTTCTTTGAGAGCATTTTTCCTTCTAACTACACAAAAATTGAACATCTAACCTGCAAATTAAACCTAGAGCACTCAATGATGTCCCTCCTAAACTGAGGGACCCAGTCTCCTCTTCCTGCCTTTTCTGGGGGAAAAAAAAAAAAAAAAAAAGAGTGAGAACAGAAGAAGAAATTTTCTTCTTTTAACAGTAAAAAATATAAATTTGTCTGAAACACTGAGATACTTTCATATCTTCTCAAGAGTTCATCTTGCCAAAGAAAATAAAATGGTTTTGCATAGCTTCAGCATTTGCTTGGATTCTCATGAACTTGGATTGCTACTTGCATTTTATGTTATCCTCCCAGGAGCATGCACTCAGGAGGTATGACAGTCCCCACTGGCATTGTCATCCGGCATCACTGCAGATCAGCCAGCAGTGTTTCCAGCATCTGCACATTTAATAACCATGGGTTGCAGAACAGGATAAATCATTACTTTGGTGTCATCTTGCTTTGGCATTTCACCCTCTCACAGGTTTATTTTCATGTAGGTCACTAAACTTATTTATCCTATGAAGCCATTTACTCTCCCTACCCTTTCAGCACCTTCTTTTGTGATATAAAATAGAGTTCCCACTGGTTTGGCCTGTCCTCATAGCACACACTCTCCCCAGCCATGTCTTTTGTTTGAGAGTCCATCACAAGTGCTATCTCGTACTGCAGTCGTACTTTGGATGCCATCTTTCAGGTAGGATGTTCTTTGCACCGTCAAGAGCTGTCTACATCCTCTTAGCTAAAACCATGCCCTGGCATTCAAAGGATACTTAGTCAGACCATTTCCAGTGAAATCAGTTGGGTTTAAGTGCTTAGGCAGGCTTGCAGACCGGGCCAAACAGTCATTTTTAAACACATCCAGGGATGGTGACTCCATCACCTCCCCTGGCAGACAATTCCAGTACTTTATCACTCTTTCCTTAAAAACTTTTTCCTAATATCCCACCTATATTTTCCTTGGCACAGCCTTAAGACCGTGTGCTCTTGTTCTGTCAGTTGCTACCTGGTGAAAGAGACCAAGTCCCACCTGGCTACAGCCACCTTTCAGGAAGTTGTAGAGAGTGATAAGGTCACTCCTGAGCCTGCTTTTCTCCAGGCTAAACAACCCCAGCTCCTCGCAGGGTTTGTGTTCCAAGCCCCTCTCCAGCCTTGTTGCCTCCTCTGCACACGCTCAAGCGTCTCAACATCCTTCCTGAACTGAGGGGCCCAGAGCTGGACACAGCACTCAATGTCCTTCCTAAACTGAGGGGCCAGAGCTGGACACAGCACTCAATGTCCTTCCTAAACTGAGGGGCCAGAGCCGGACACAGCACTCAAGGTGCAGCCTCACCAGTGCCAGGTACAGGGGAAGAATGACCTCCCTGCTCCTGCTGGCCACACTGTTCCTGATACAGGCCAGGATGTCCTTGGGCTTCTTGGCCACCAGGGCACACTTCTGGCTCATGTTCAGTTAGCTGTCACCAGTACCCCCAGGTCCCTTTCCACCTGGGCACTGTCCAGCTACACTCTCCCCAGACTATTTAAGTAGTTTTCACCTGTACTTCAGCCTTGTCCTCAGAGAAAGGAATAACAAGTGGCCCAAAAATGTCAAGCTCATCTCCCTATGTCCATGGGCAGCTTGCAGGGTGGTAGAGGAACCACAGCAGATGTTTCTCTCCCTGAGGATGTGTATGGGCTATATTAGGGTTACTGCTGCATCAGGGGGCAGAAGGGGGGCATGAGGATGACCTCAATCATAACTCAATTTCAGCTTCAGAAACTGGATGACCATTAAACTGGTTACTACAGGGTAGTAAGCAGATGGTTTTGACAACATTCTTCCTGGTTTCACTGATTTTCTAGGAGCCATTGCCTTAAATGCACCATCCAGATCTCAGCTTCACTGTAAATTGTCTTAGCAGTATTGAGTGAAAGAAGAGGTGTTTTCTTTTTAAATATGATCTTTAAATCATATTTAAAAAGAAAAAAAAGAGTAAAAAGCAGACAAGGAGTCCTTAAATTATCCATCCATCAACAACATTTAAAAGTCAAAGCCAAAAAAGGAGGAAATAGGAAATAAAAATATGATACAGGTAAAGGTAAGAGAAAACACAACAGAACAAAGGTGTGACCCAAAGAGTAGCTGGTCCTCACATATAGCTGGATGTATGAAGAAGCCTTGGTCACTAGCTGGTTGTAGGCATGGGGAATGCTGTGAGCAGCCCACTGGACTTGCAGTACTTGCTCTGAAATTTGCTACTGAACCTTATCCATGGTCTAAAGCAAAACCAAAAAACAAATAAACAAAAAGCAAAGCAGAAAAAGAGTGAAAATGCCACACCACAATGTTATGTAAAAAGAGAAGCACAGCTGGAATCATTTTGAGATGATTTGGTGTTTGTCCTGTGACAGCTTCATCTCTGTGGTTTTTCTCAGTACTGACGCAGTGTGAAAAGTGTACATCTGTACTTCCCTTCTTAAAAATAAACATACAGTCCTAAGCAGAAATCGCCTGGGACAGGAGGGAGCTGATTCTGCCTGATGTCACCTAGCTATACAGGCAGGAACTCCCCCAGAGGTGCCACCACCTTGGTCCCTGTGAGAGCCACACATCAAAGATGACATGCCGGGACTGTGTGACCTCACCCTGAACTGGGCCATCACACCCACGGCTACAGCACAGGGCCAGGGAGGCTAGGCTCAAGCCTGAGCAGAAGGCATGAGCCATGGCACTCAAGGAAATGCAGCTCCTGTAGCAGGGTACCAAAATTTCTCAGGCGCTCAGCAGTCCAGCAGACACCTAAACACAGGGCTGGTTTTTCCCATAGCTCAGCACCATGCTCTTTGGAAAACCTGAGTCACAACATTGCAAGCAACATCAGCAGCTCAAACCCTGTTATTTATCTGTAGGACAACAATGTCTAGAGGCCCCAGGCGTGGCATAGCATTGCTCCGTCCAGGCACTGCGCAATCCTGCTGGCTGCGAGCAGTAGCTCCAGGAGAGCTGACCTGACACTGGCAACATCAGCTTCCCAGGAAACTCTTGAGCAGACACGGCTGCCTGCCAGTCTTAAGTTTCTCTTTTCTGATCAATCACATCACTGCAGAGAATATTTAGATTTGACGCCACATTGCCAGGCTCCAGCAGCTCTCTTGCTGTTGGTGCGGCATCCCAAGCACCTGTTGCTTGGTTTAACTCCAGCCCAGGCAGACTTAGCCCTACTAGGTTTGCATCACAGGCAAGACAGACACGGGCATCCAACATCTTTTCCTATGGGTCACGTATGTGCTCCCAGTCCCTCATCCACCCTTGGGGGAGAGGCTGCCACTCTCTCCCTGAGCTCATGTTTTTAGCCCATCAGGAGTTTTCCCCCAGCTTGCACTTAGGAAGGCAGCATGGGCTTTCATCCCTCTTGCTCTCCAAGACTTCCTGAAAAGATCGAGCTGTGACTTCTTCTGTATAAGACATTTAATGGGGTCATGCCAATGAGGACACAGCCAGAATTCATCTGATATCAGTTTCACAATGAAAGGAACATAGAGCAAAATAGGGAGGCAGCGTAATCTTCTGGCCAACACAGGGAAAGGGAGTCTCCCCCAGGAGGGGACAGACATGGCTTAGTGACCTGCAGCAGTGATTCCATTGTTCAAGAAGCACCAAGCAGAAGGAAATGCTCTTTCAAAGAAAGAAGGGGAGTTCCTCAAGCACAGGAGAGAGGAAAAGACGGTGGGTCTGGACCAGTGCAGTATATCAAGATGTAGATTTACTTCCATTTCTCCCCCCAACCTTCCCTGTGACCTTAGGCAACCTTCTCTAATCTTTGCAGAGGTTTTGAGTGTTTTATGTGTGCACAGAAAGGGCCAGGGCTCAGCACCCTGGCAGGCAGGCTGCACACCCACCTGGTTCCCACTGGTCATGCCAGGGGCAGCATGGCACCACAAGGACATGGAAAGGAGCCCTGACCAGAGCAAAGCCACAGGCAGAGGCACCTTTTGTCTGGAACACTTCCAAAACAAAGATCATCTAATGTTGCCTTCATGAGAGGACTGAAGTCAAGCTCTGAAAACACATAGGAGCCCTCTTTCAGAAATCAGTCTTTCCCCATTCCCTAAACTTAAATATACAAGAGAGGAGACTGATACCAGTCCTATCAGACATTATAAATCTTTTCAACCCATCTGGCCCAGAGCAAAATACACTGGAAGAGGAAAAGGCCTTGCTGAACCATAACTAATGGCATAGTGAATCCCTCTGATCCAGACTCAGTCTTGCAGCCCTTTCACCAAAATTATGGGATAGCTCCTTGGCCTACGTGAGTCAGCAAGAGCACATGGGTTTCTGTGGAAACAGTTCCCACAGGTTAAACATACCTTCATGCCTTTTGGTAGGCATATTCATAGTAACCTTTTAGCCAGAAACATGTGCTGGCTAACAAGATATCTGAAAACTGGCCTGAAATTTAACTTTTGGCACAAAATGAGCAATAGGATAGCCCTTGTTTCAAACCTACACCTCTAAGACAGGCCTTGGACATTTATTACCAAATGTGAAACTCTTAGCTCAAGCTAAAAAATAAAATTCGGGAAGTAATTTGAAGAACTATTTATTATATAAATATTGAAATTTCAGAATACACAGTTGAGAAGGGACACGTCTCCAAGGGCTACAGCTCATGGGTAGAAATCCCCAGTCAACATTAGCTGTGCACTGCCAGCCACCATCAGCTCGATCACGTTTGCCTTGTGCCCTTCCCAATCTCAAGGGGACAGGACTATAAGAATAAGCCTGCGTTATCAGGTGGAGATTTCTGGCTTCTGTGTTTGGGGGCAGTAAAATTGCCCACCCAATTTCATCTCGCTGCAGCACACAGACATTTGAAATTTGCTTTTTCCCCACAAACAGGAACAGTTCTCTTCTGATTCACGCTGAAAGTGACAGGGGATTTTCAGAATTATCACAACACAAGACGTCATCTTCCTCTGCTGGCAAGAGGGATTGAAAATGACTGACCTGATTTCATAAAAATATCAGCATGTGTGTGGTACGTGGTCTGTTACTCTTCCACACTCTTGTGGCTTCTGGGCACACAGCAGCAGCCTGCCTGCTACAGACTGTTAAGCAAAATACAGGTTGGAAACCTGAAAAAGTGGAAGAGGAACAAAACCAAAATGCCTGGACAGATCTATATCCAGTGTAGGCCAGTTAACATTTGAATCACAACAAAAGTAGTAACTGAACAGGAAAACATTCATTTCCTCTCCTTCTAAAATAGAAGTAATGTTAGGCACAGGAAGTACATATGCTCTCATGTTTTGATTTTCAAATAAATGTCAGATGAAATGACATCAAGAAGAGATGGAATAAGCCTGGGAAAGTCCTTTGTTTATTTTTTTTCTTTGCTTTCCTTTGCATAAAGGCATTTTTTTTGCTTATTTCTACATTTGCAGATTCACAGAAATAATTTCAGTGGTACCTGAAATTCAGAATACATCACTACAAACTATTCGGCAGCTGGGCTGGAAAATATTTTTTACGATTTAAAACCACAGGTTACTTCAAAATTGAAGTATATCATCTCCTTAGAAACGTTTCAACAAGACAAAAAACATGACAAGGCCCAGTGCACAGGAATGAATTTCTTTTCTTCATTTCTATTTTTATGCTTCTACTGGATCCAGTAAAAGCATAAAAATAATTTATTTTAAAAGTTTTTTTTCCTTACATAATCCACATCCTGTCCTCAGCTCACTTTCACACCCCTGGACCTCACGGCACCTTTCCAAAGCCCTTTGCTGTTTTAAAGTATATTGAATTTAACAGGCTTGCTGCAAAGGCATTATTTTTACATTGTTCCTTTATTTTTCTTCAGCTTCTGATTCAGCCTCGGGTGGTTTCCATTTCTTTTCACTCCAATTTAATGTATTCCTGAGTATCATTCCAACTCTAGACATTCAAAAGCAGCTTGTATGGACCCACTGACCTCTCTCTACTCCACTGATGGGAAGAGGGAAGGAGCAGAGTCCTCTGGCTGGGAAGGAACCAGCCCTGTGGACGGCAGGCAGTGAATCAGAGGTGAACTCATCCCCAGCAGTTCACATGGAGCAGTAGCTGCTGGAAAGTTTCTGTTTCACAGGCTTGCTTCTCATGAATGGTCTGATCCCATGGGCTCTTAAGGCTAACAATGAAAAATCCCATTTTGGCACCACGAGGCACAATGCAAACACCCCATGGACAGCTGAGGTTGTGACACACATTGCCAGAAGCCAAAGATAATCTGATTTATTCCATTCTGCTCAACCTCAGACAGATAGCCAGTGTGCAGCAAGCGCTCACACCGACAACCATCAGAAAGGATAAGTACAAAAATGTAACCCTGATGATAATGTTCCAAAAGTCAGCCTTGCATGGAGAGATGTAGCACTGCTCAGGAGGCACCAGCATCTTGAAGCAAATATTCAGCAGCCTCTTGCTCCCTATGTGGTCTTCTCCCCAGTGCAGCAGGTTAGGGACCAACTTGTGAAAAACAGATTAAAGTACTCCTACCCCACACCAGCTTCTATCCTAAAAACTAAAACCAAACTCTGGCCAGGTTCATTTTTTTGAAGATCAGAATAGGAAATGGGATGGGGCCCATGGCTCTGAATCCTACAGGCTTGTTCCTGAAGAGTTCTTCTCTCTTCCAGGCTGGGGTGGCATCTGACTGCAGCCAGCCCACACACCGACCAATTTTTCTATCAAAGGATCGCTCTTCAATGTGTTTGCTCCCTAGTCAGCACTGAAGCACTATCAGCTGCTTTACATCCATCAGATGGTAGAGGTATTACTGCCTTTAAAACTGTGAACACAACCTCTGTGCAGGGTTAAAGCCACGGCAGTTCTACCTGGCCCAGCCAGAGCAAGGACTGAGCAAAGCAAAGAATCTTGCAGCAGCAGCCCTGACCATCAGAGTAAGTCATCTCTGGGGAAACCCTGATTCATAAACCAGCTACTCTTAAATCACAGTGCAGACATCTCTTGCTTTTTGGAAGCAGCTGAAATGTGCATGTGTCTCACCTATTTCAAGGGAGCTTTTTCTGAGTAATTTTTCCCCAAATTAGTTTGCAGCAAGATGGCTCACCAGGGCCTCCCACGTCATGTAGTAGTGTGCAGTGACGTCCTTTGTCAAACAGCACCTTCTGTATTTAGAGAGAGAGAAACCAAGACGATCACTCTCATTTCTCTAAGATATATTTATTGTAAGTGATGTCAGCGCTGCTGGAAGCTAACTTCAGAAAGGCAGGTTGGGTGAATCAACCAAGCCAAGCATCTTGGTAGTTACTGATTTCCCCTTTGCTCTTGTCACTTCCTCTTTTGAAGGAATTTATTAAGTTTTAAAGTGGTGGATAATGCCTATTTTAGAAAGTTAAAACCAGACAGATTTGTGATTTTCTTCCCCTTTTGTGCAAATTAGACAGCCTCCAGTGGGTATTGGATTTGAAGAAGCCTGCTGGAGCTGGGGAAAAAGAAGCATCTTCCAGTAACATGAACATCCCAATATGAGAGGTGGAACCTGCCTGCACTTCTCCAGCTCATCAGAAACACAAGAGAAGGAGTGAGATGAAAAGGCAGGGTAAGTGCTATATTGAAAAAATATCCTTGAACCACCTGCTTCAGGGTTTAATGCACAGCATCCATAGCAAAACAGCTGATGTATGGGGGGTCTGAGCTCTGTCCTTCTCATGCAGGAGCTCAGCTAAGCCCCTCAAAGCCTGGCAGTGCCCATATTGGCACCTCACACTCAGCATAATTCTTCTCCTTCTCCCTGCACCTGCCTGTGTGTCATGCCAGTCTCCTGACCTCAAGCAGGGGCTCGCCAGCCGCCAAGCACTGCAAATGGGACTGACTCAACAGATCTGTGGGGATCGCTCTGCACACCCACAAAAGAAGACGGCGAGGCTCCTTCCATTGCCAAATCCTGTCTCTCGCTGTCCTCAGCTCAGTGCCTCACTCTTCTCCACAGCAGGACCAAGGAAGTGGCTCTTGTGAGTCAGCAGACAGTACCTCCAGCGCTGGTACAGCAACACAAGCTGTGAGGGAGGATTTGTCACCTCAAGGGTGGAAGCTTCTGCTTGCTGTCCACAATGCACCTTGCCAATCCTTTTTCTAAGAGAGGGTTAAAAAAAACCCCTTTCCCCTGCAAGGAAGGAGGAAGAGAAAAACCTCAGGGTGAGCTGGTGGGCGGAAGCAGGACACAAAGTGACCCCTGGTCCACCAGCAGCTTGCATACCAAACAAAGAGCCAGAGAATGAAGGGGGACAGTACTCCCTGCTCCCACACTATGCAGATTTCTAGGGTTCCTGGAGCAACTCCAGTCCTCTGTGGGCCTCACCTGACTGCTACTAAAGCAAATCAGAAAAAAAAGATTAATAGAAGCTTCCCGCAATGCAGCTCCTGGGCTTAGGTTGATCTTTTACTTCATGTTGCAGAGGTCTGGCTCCTCTCCCCTGCACACCTCCCTGGTACCACCGTCCTGATCCCACCTGGAGCTGCTATGAGTGCTGCTACAACTTTCTCTTCCCTCTCCAGTTATACAACTGTCACAGCTCTTGATAAGAGTGTGAAAACTGCTACTGTCTGCCAAATTACTCTGATGTATCTGCTGCAATGATTAAATATTTTGCAAGAACTGATCCCTTTTCTGCATAAATCTGGTTTAGATGAAAGCATTTTTCACCACCTCTGGGAAGTCAGCAGAACATTTATGGAAACAGCTCCTCAAATCAGGGTGTAATCCTCTGGCCTTACTTTGACCAGCAACTCCTGCAAACCACATTATGCACGTTCAGGGAGAGATGAGGTGTCCTTCAACAATCCCACAAACACCATCCCTGTCAGAAACAGTGGAGGGATGAAATTGGTAACCCACTGGGCTTTTTCTTCTTTCCATCCTCTGCTCCTGCCAGAACCCACTCCTCCCTGACATGCTGCTGGTACTTCAGCACAGCCTCATCATTCACAGGCACATTAGAGCCACTGAAAGAGCTGTCAAGGGGAATCAAGCCTGAGCACTGCTTCAAGGCATATCTGCATCCCGAGCAGCATGCTGCATTTCAGCCTCTCCAACTGCCACATTCACAGGTGTGTTTGCAGATTTGTGTGTTTTAGGAGGAAAGTTCATCCTCGAGTCAGAAATTCATTAGGCCAGTGTTAAGCTAGCTCAAATTATTGCCACAGCCAGCTTATTTTCTGCCTCGGAAGCAGCCAGGCATGAAAAGTTTTGATTTGAATTCAATTAGCAAGCGATATATTTTCCTGTAGTGATAAATTATGACCTTTCATGAAAATATGCTTCAGAAGTTTGCATTCCAGGCACCTTCTGAAAGGGAAACTCTTTGATATGTGACTTCTGAGTAGAAGACAACAGACTCTAACCATGACATCTTCTGCTATCCGGAAAGGACTCTGGGAATCTCCAACCTGAAGGTTAGTTTCAGACACACAAGGAGACCACTGGTTCCTGATTAGATACTTGCAAAGGGAAATTCCAATGTTCTCCCCTTCTTTGCTCCTGCTAAAACTTAACTGTGAAAGCCTTACCAAGAACACCAGTTAGGAGGAAAAGTTCAAACTGCAGCTGTGGTAGCTCCCAAGTACTTTAGGGTCAGAGGTTCAAAGATGAACCCCAGAAATTAAATATTCGATAATGAGAAACTACAGACTCTCTGCTCTCCAGCAACAGAATTGCTGCTTTCATCACAAACAAGATAAGAAACTCTGAGTTGTGAAATGTTTTGTTTGACACTGAAACAAGGGTAATACGTAAGGACCACGGCAAGAATTGAAATGGCTTTGGTTGGCATTCCCCTTAGACCTTTCACATAGCCCATGGGAATCCAAACATAGACACCAGTGTTGCTTCCCATCAGATGCAAAGTCATTCTGCAAGTTAAAATATCTGAAAGTTCAGGGTCCTCTCAAACTACAATAGCCACTTGAAGATTTGCTGCCCTTTTCCTCATCTACCATTTAGAAATATCATCAGGCACCTGCTCATGGCTGCAGATAGAAGCAGCTTCTCATATTTCCAGCCCTAAAATTCTTGGGGTACATTCTGCTGCTACACATCACAGTCCACTCTAAGTCTGGAGTTACGGGAGGACAAGACTTCCATGTCTTGCTGTGTCAGCTCAACAGCTTAACACCACAACATGCCCATAACTTGCTTTCCTCCTTAACAAACTGCAGCCACAATGGGTTCATTCCAAGAATTTAAATAGGTAAACAGAGCTGCTTTCATCTCCAGTGGGTTACAGATAACAAGTGGTTTTGCTGGCAGATCAAGTCAGGGCTTCGTGTTGTCTTCCTGCCCAGTAGCTTGCCCTGCACCTCATGCTGAGGGCAAGCCCTCAAACCACCAGAGCCAGCTGCTTGCTCTAGGCAGGAAGATTGTGCCTGGGAAATGCTCCCAGGGATCCCACCACGACACGCTGGAGAGGGCTGTTGCTCTTGCAGCTTCCTCCCTCTGGCACAGAAGCCAGTGAGCAGGCAATGGTAATATCTTCCTTTAGCACAGCTGGTTCAAAGCGAACTTGCCTTCAATTATAACTGAGTAAGCAATATTGCTTATCAAGATATTTTAAGGAAAAAGTCCTCTCCGAAGAAGCAATCCATTTATAATCCAACTGTTTCTTATACAATTACAGCTTAAAGTTGATGTTATTAATTTTGAACTCACAAGTTCTTTTGTTCAAGATTGAGATGGAGAGGTCACCTTTAACACAATATTAGTTTTGAGCTATGAAGTGAATATATTATCTAAGCTAGACATGACATTGATAAATATCTAAGAGGATGGGGCTTTTGGCAAGCATAATTTCTCTTTTTCCACTGATGCAACAGAAATTGCTTTTTAAAGTATTGTCTATTATTGTCCAAGCTGAACATGTATCTCAGACAGCAATCTCGAAGCAGACAGAATAGGTGACCCCTTATTCCAGGCTCATCCAGTGATTTACAGATGCTCCACATGCTCAGGACACCCACAAGCTGATCAGTGACTGTCACCAGCAATGTGGCATGCAAAATTCCACAGTCTCTGCCCTTTGATGAACCATGGGCCAGACACCACCAGACTCTGTCAGGGAGGCCATTTCAGAGATGTCAGTGCAGGTGGTTAACTGGCCACCTCCTGAGGCAGAGACAGCACCCAGTGTCAGTTACCCAGGAATGGGCCACTTCACAGCACTGACTGTGGGTAAAAAGGCCTTCATCTGGAAAAACCAGACATCAGCCAAATAGAAATGAGCGTGTGGTTAAAAAAACTGGTGTGTTTGTGAAGGGCTGGGTGTTGGAGTCCAGGGCAAGTGGAAAACACCTCAAACTCCCCTAGGAGGTCTGAAACCCTGGCAGAAAACTTGGCACAGACCCCAGGAAAGCACAGTCTTTGACCTTAGTCCGTAGGAAAAGCTTCCAACACTTATAGATGAGTTAAGAAATAATAAAGATTTAAAATAGAGCTAGTTTAGTTTGTCACAGAGTGAAAAATTGTAGTTTTAGGTTTTTAGTATAGAAGTAAATTGAAGCAAAATAGAAGATTTAGAGTGTTGTCTCATGTCCTTCTTCTTCTTCTTCTTCTTCATCTAATCCATCTTCTGCTGTGACGGTGGCACAAAGACATTAGTAGAATAAAATCAAAGTAAAAATTATGTGTTTAAAATAGGTAATAGTAATTAGCACAAAACCATAAATATAGTACATTTTTAGAGTTAATTAGATTAAAAATCTTTAAAACGACCTTGTGGTCGTGCCTCCATGTTCTTATAGCAAAGCTTTTCCTACAGCACAGACACTCCTGTAAGACCTTAAAATAAGAAATAAAATAAACATCTTTGAAAACCGAGCTGCAAGATCCGTCTCATCTTTCAACCCTGGTACGGGACTCTAAAAGACAGAACACCCCTATTTAGGGGGAATGCTAGGGATCAGAAACCTTAACAGGTTGGGTAGGATCATCACACACTAATCTTGGGCTAATTTAATTACAGGCATCTAACTTAGGCGGTGATACCAGCCCTAGAGTGTCAGCAGAGTATCCAGAAGGTGACTGAGATTCCCAGAGCCCACCACAGGGCTGTGCCCCCTGGGTGGTCTGCCTGCCTGCACCCATGGCCCGGGTGGCCATGATTCTGCAGAGAAGCTCCCACCCTCTAAAAGGGGACCAAGTTAAACAGAGGCTGAAGGAAACAATAGCAAAATGCACAGTGGCCAGACCCAAAGAAGTTACCATGTAAGTAGGCTGGTGATTGCAGAATTAAAAGGCACATTGCTTATAGCCAGCTTGTAGTGGAGGATCTGAAAACAGAACCTGGGGTTGCTGAGACCCTGTTCTCTGTTCAGACCCCTCTCTGGCTGTTGCTGGGAGATGTCCTGCTCTGCACCTCCACCCACCCTTTCTTTGCTGGCTGGGGACCTCTCTAGGGATATGGCACCAGCTCATATGTTCAGGTGATTGTGCAAGTGCTGAGACCATGTTTTCCCAGCAGGAAGCAGCGATACTTGACTCAAAAGCAACTCCTGGCCAAGTCTTTCCCTCTCTGCCAAAGCACAAATGCTCTCTTCATGTCACAGTCTGGACCAAACACTTTAATGGGAGCAGTGTCAGAGGACTACCTGGCTCAACAGCTCTTCCAGATGCATGAGGTTCTACAGATGGAAAAGTATCCAAGCCAGCATACGCTTCCTCCCAGCTTTACAGGAGCCACTTTTTAGGAGGTGAGACTGAGATATACCTTCATCTAACCACCAGTCACTGTTCCTGTCCAGGATTCACATGTACCTATCCCAGTTTAAGAAACAGATATCAGATGTTGGACTGCAGCCAGAAAATCATGCTGAAGAGCCTTCTTTTCAGGAATAAACATTATTCTCTCTAGGCTGGGTTTATGCCACTCAGTTACAAGAGAGAAATTCATTATCAATGCCCAAAGTACCTACTGGCATGTTCAAGTTTGTTTTCTATCTCTGCTGTGTATGCATACATGGTCACAGCTCCTTTCTCCCACTCCCAGCAGCACCTGCAAGCACAGTTCACGGGCAGCAGTCACACATGAGGCAGCTGATCAGTGTCTGTCACCCTCAAGTGTGGCACACAAAAGTGCCACCCCACAGTCTCTGCCCTTCCATGAGCCACATCAGACACTGCCAGACTCTGCCAGGGAGACCATTTTAGAGATGTCAGTGGAGGTGATTAACTGGCCACCTCGTGAGGCAGACACAGCAGCCGACGTCAGTCACTCTCCTGTGGGAAACTCTGCATGGATCCACAGTGTGAAAGAGAGGAGAAGAAAGATGTTTGATCTGTCTGACTTAGAGACTTATCACTGTAAGGCAAGAAAGGCTTTTCTGCCACAGCAAAGCTGGTTGATGCATGGAAAGCCATCTTCCACAGGAAAAACCTCAGCAGAGGTGCAATGCAGGGCTTAGCATTTGGTATGACTATGGTGAGCTTCAGAGTTCCCGAGCCCAGAGGCAAACTGTTTGTTATGCTGACTGTCCTGGACCATCCATGCACTAGGTGAATGTGAAGAGTACAGAAATGCCACAGATCTGCCAGCCCCTTGCCAAAGTGACAGAAAAAAAAAACAAAACTGTGGAGGAACAGTGCACTGATTTGCAACAAGTCACCTTAGTTTCTCAACAGGCTGCTCAAATAGTGAGAGCTTCCCTGGAGCACATGCTGTGTCCCAGAGTGTTCATGAAACAAAAGCCATGGGTGTTTCCGGTCTCTTTTGGAGCATAGTATGTTCCTGCTGCTATTATAAAACAACAAGGGCTGGCAGGAGTCAATGGAGACCTCCCGTTTCACATCAGCTGGGAGGAGAACACCTGAGTTTCTACAGTGCTGTTTTTCTCACATGACTCCTCTGTAGGATAAAACTTCTAATTAACTGCATGGTAAATGTGATGGGAAGACTCTTTTGCTAATTATTTCTATACCTTCAGGCAACAGAATAAAATCAATATGTAGCAAGAACATGATAAGTAAACAACCTTGGCAACTTGTGCTGCAGGTAAACTAACAGTGTGGCAGCAGATGAGAATGCCTTCACAAATCAGGGTGCTGGTTGAAACCAGGCTTCAGATATGTGTCACCCACCAAAGCTGCCTCTGCCTCCTTCAGTACAGCCTCACAACTCCGTGCAATCGGGTCCTACAGCCCCCTCCTTCCCAGCTGCACTGAGGAACCTGCTCAAAGCAGAATAGGCTTCCTTCACTTTCTTGTATTGAAAAGTCTATACTACGTTTACTTGCTTTAATGCTCCTGGAACAGCCAAAAGGAGGGAAAATGACAGGAGCCATGCAACTGAAACAACATTTCCTGTTATTCCTCACAGGCAAAAGAGTTTTTTGATTCAGTCATGTTTGTGTAAAACCAGGGCTCAAAACAGCGTAATTCTATGACATCTCACCAATAGTTACTTCTCCCACATGCAAGGAAAGGCGAGATTTTAAGATTTAAACCCAAGGGATTTGCTGCTTTTCACCCTCTGTTTTACTGCACCCACTTTCATCATGCTTGAGGGGATCTGCGTTTCCTAGAGACACTGAAAGTTTACTTAGAGTTGGGCACCCAACNTTACCGCGCTGCGCGGGTTCCCAGGAGCGGCAGGCTGATGGGAGAGCGAGATAGGCGTTCGCTGTCGCGCTTACAAGGGGTTTCTAGGCCTGGGCTGTCTAATGGACCGCACACACGGCTCTTGTAGCTCTGTCTTCTGTCTGTCGTTTTGGTCCGGCCCACTGCTCCACTGCCAGACCCCTGCTTTTGTCCATACCAGTATGTCACTCCCAAAAAACAGCACTGTAGAAACTCAGGTGTTCTCCTCCCAGCTGATGTGAAACGGGAGGTCTCCATTGACTCCTGCCAGCCCTTGTTGTTTTATAATAGCAGTAGGAACATGCTATGCTCCAAAAGAGANAATAGGCTTCCTTCACTTTCTTGTATTGAAAAGTCTATACTACGTTTACTTGCTTTAATGCTCCTGGAACAGCCAAAAGGAGGGAAAATGACAGGAGCCATGCAACTGAAACAACATTTCCTGTTATTCCTCACAGGCAAAAGAGTTTTTTGATTCAGTCATGTTTGTGTAAAACCAGGGCTCAAAACAGCGTAATTCTATGACATCTCACCAATAGTTACTTCTCCCACATGCAAGGAAAGGCGAGATTTTAAGATTTAAACCCAAGGGATTTGCTGCTTTTCACCCTCTGTTTTACTGCACCCACTTTCATCATGCTTGAGGGGATCTGCGTTTCCTAGAGACACTGAAAGTTTACTTAGAGTTGGGCACCCAAAGAGCTGCGCACATCTGAAAGCCGTGGCACCTTAACTTTGCTTGTCGGCCACAGAGCAGTTTCATTGATCTGAGAGCGAGATAAGGATTTACAAAACAAAACCACAACCACTTGTTAGCAGTGTGTGCCTTCGCATACGCTGCATCAGTTCATTGGTGAATTAAGCCACGGGAAGGCAGCCGGAGCGCGCTGGGTGCCGGCGGAGCGGCGCTCCCTGCCAGGCCGCTCCATCAGGCCCCGTCCTGCCGCGCTCCCGTGCCAAGCGGGCAGGCCCCGGCCCGGNTAGGAACATGCTATGCTCCAAAAGAGATAGGAAACACCAATGGCTTTTGATTCATGAACACCTGGGGACTCAGCACAGTGAAATCCCCTTCCATTAAACCACACCAACACATCCAAAAAGAGACATGGATTCTCAAGACCCAATGCTTAGCAGCCTCTACCTGGTAAACACATCCTCCCCTTCCATCTTTTCCCTCCCTCCACAATGTCCCAGACTGATATACTTTGAAAGGCATATCTCATGGGTCCATACTGTCATTACACACAGCAAAAGCCATTGCAGCTTTCAAATCTTCAACAACAGAATTTTTTTGGTGTTCAAATACAAGATCTCAGGCTTGGTCACAAGAATGAGTTTACATCAAAGCAAGCTGTCAGCAAAATTGCACTAACTGGCACAAAACAGGCACATCCAGCAGTTAGTTTTTCTGTTGGCACTAGTTGTTGCTTCCATTTCCTCCACACTGTGCTCTTGGCAAAGTAAACTATTCATTTGTCCCAGGTCCTGAGCACCTTAGGATCATTTCCACAGCCCATGATTGGCTAGCTCAGAATAGCCATGTAGAAATGACTACGTCCCACACCAGGGGGGTCACACCTCTGCCCACCCTCACCTGATACTGGGAATGCAGGGGAGCCCTACAGAGAACAAGGACGGAATAAGGAGGAGAGAGGCATTCCATCATCACTGGCACAAAAGGAGCCCATCCTCCAAAATACATCATGCATTTGGAAAAGCAACCAGGAGTTTGGGGCCAGTGGGATCCAATCATGGACTGGATAGGCAGGAAGATAACCTAAGCAAGGAGATAGATACAAGGCTGCAGGTAGGGTACACCCAGAGGGACCAGCCCCAGAAAAGACTGATAGAAGAAGCTTTTAAGTTGCGTTTTCTAATGCCTGCCATCACTGGGCAATGATTTGCCAGCATTCACTGAGCCTAGGCTCTGTGCAGGAACCAGGGGGATCACCATAGAAATCATGACCAGCTTTATTTCTCAGGGCCCAGCAAACTAGAACCACATCTCTTTTTTTTTGGTTGGTCGGTTGTTTTATTTTTTTTTTTTTTTGGAGGAGCCTCCTTGCCCTGATATCTTTAATTAAGAGGGTTGTGTGTTGTTTTTCTTTTACTGTGTGGTAGCTTTTATCTAACAGGTATATGTAAAAAGTGTGCCTGGGGAAAATCATATTCATGGGAACAAACTTAGCAAAGCTGCTTTAACCTGGCTGCTTTTTTAAGACATACCTGAGGGCAAACCCTTGAAGATATTTATGCTCTGTGGTAAGTTAGAGGCTTCTGAAAACTCCCACTAATCCCACTTCCCTTTACTCCCCTGGGTACAAGCAGTGGGAAGCGCCACTGTCCCTCTGCTCTCAGTCTAGAACATTCATAAGGAGCTACTTGAAAGCCAGATGATGGGCTCCACCCTGAAAATTGCTGAGGGCCCCAGCCCCTCGCAGCAAGCCATGAATGCCCCAGCAGCTCAAGGAGTTTGAATAGGATGGTGAAGCTCATGCAAATCTAAATATCTGCATACAACTTTAATGATGAGCACCTGATGGCTACATCACACAGGCCAGGTACACATCACCAGGTTGGGGGTTTTTTTTGGCCAGAGAAATTGTCAGTCTGCACTTGGGATGTCTACATGATGCAACCAGTGCTGGCAAAATATAGCACAGCTGGTACTACAGTCATGGAATCACAGGATGGGTAATGTTGGAAGGGGCCACTGGAGGTCATGTGGTCCAACCTCCCTGCTCAATCTGAGTCCCCCAGATATATTACTCAGGACTGTGTCCAGACAGCTTTTGAATATTTCCAGTGAGGGAGACTACACACCTCTCTGGCAACCTGCTCCAGTGTTCAGTCACCCACACAGTGAAGTTCTTCTTCATATTCAGGTGGAACATCTATGTTCCAGTTTCTGTCCATTGCCTCTTGTCCTAATAAAACTCCAAGAGAAATGAAGATTTTAAGTTAGAGCTGGAGATTAGAGAAGTACAGAGCATTTTTGCTATGCTTTGTCGTTCCTTTTGTATAATATCAATCTGCAACATCATTTCTAGATTGGACTTTAGTTTCTGTTAAAAAAACTATACAAGATTCCTTAAAAGTTTGTTCCAGCTCCTCATTAAGTCCAAGCAAAAAGGATTTTCTGAAAGATTCACTTCCTTCCTAAGCAGCTCAGGTCCATGCTTTTGTGGAGGAGACGTATCTACATCAGAAGGAGGGGTAGATGTAATTATGGTGAATAACACAGTCCTGTTGCCACTTTCACCAGCTTTAAGCATTCAAAAATTAGGGACAAGCCCCTATCCTCTCCACCACACAGATCTTTCCCATACCAGCTAAAAAAATCCCCACAAGGCTAGCTTGTAAATTCAGGTCTTCAAGGAAAAAAAAAATGCTAAATCAAAAAACCAAACATCTGGGCGGTTTACCTCCAGGTGCCTGAGTGTGGGGAGTTTTCCAGCCACAACCCCAAATGCTTTCACCACAACCCTGAGGGCCAACAGTACTGCCACTCAGGAAGCAGAGCAGGGCAGGCAGCTGGTCAGCAGCAGCTCCTTGGCAGCCCAAACCCTGGGCTGCAGGATGCCAGGGAGCAAAAATGAGCAAAACCAGCCCAGTGCAGCTGCTGCTGACTGTGACCCCATTTACAGAAGTTGGCATGGCTGTCTGGGATGCACCAGCATGTTTTTTCCATCTGTGGACAGGAAGCCCCACAGGGAAAGGGAGGGAGAGGGGGGTCCACTAGGCATTTTTTAGTGGAAGTTGATGCAGCTAAAAATTCCCAAGAACAGGACAAAAATAGGGACGGTTAGGCAACTTAAATTCAGGGTGCATCACCCAGCAGCTCTAACACAACCCTCTGTATGGCACTGCCAGTGTGTGGGGAGGGAGCCACGGTGTGAGGGCCCCACCAGCACTGCTGCCATTGAGTTTTACTGCCTGCACTGCACCCAGAGAGCAGACCTCAGTAGAAATAGTTCCAAAGAACTTCCAAAAATGCATACAGGCCCTTGCTGCCAAGGAGGATCACGGGTCTGCCTCCCCCCTTGCTGCCTGTGCCTGGGGCAGCACTAGGCTCAGTGTTCACTGCTGGGGCACGATCCTGATCCACACATGCCCTGCCAGGATGCTCTGCACTGGCACCTGGCCGCAGTACTGGGAGCACAGGGGGAGCAGCAGCAGGGTGCAGGCTGCTCCCTGGAGATGAGTGTACTGCAGGATGGAAAGGTTTGACCTGACCATCTCAGTCCACTGCCCCTACTGTGGGGCAGAGTCAGGTCTCTGAGCCAAGCAAACCTGTGGTCTGGTCCCTTACACGTGTGCCTTGCATTCACATCTCTGATATGAAATAACCTCTGATTTTTAAATCACTGCTGAAAATTCCAGACAGGAACAGGAGTGGTTCCTTACAGACAACTCCCTTCAGTTGTTTTCCGGTGTTTTCTTTTTCCTGCTCCTTCCTTGGTTGTGGTACAGTAAGACTGGAGTGAGAGGGAAGGTGCAGGAGTGGGTTTTGCTGCTGACAGGGACATTTTAGATCCTCTTTAGTTGCCAAGCCACTTGGACAGGGGCATATACCATGCATTGGCATTCACTCAGTGCATGGCTGCTCTTGCCACATGTGCAGCACCAACAAAACCAGACAAATCCCCATGCACAGACTGCTTGTGAGAAGGGAGTAGAGGGGCATGAATGTGATAAAATAAAACACCTGAGCACTCACACTGTTTTCTGTGTCCTCATTTACAGTGCAAACATGAACAGCCAAGGCCAGTCTCTTTGACTTTGGAAAGCTAGGAAACAAAAGGAGTCAGGGACAGAGGCCAAGGGCCAAATCTTGGCTCCCCCGCAGCCGGCCTTTATTCCCCCAGCCAGGAGATTGGGACCTATCTGCACTGCCCTACGGGACAGCCCCCAAGGATGCAGTACCCCTGCTGCCCCAGGGCCAGGGCTGTTCTCCACGAGGACTCAGGAGCTTCAGTCTTGCTCTGGACTCCATACATAATAGGAGAATGTTCCTGTCCCAAAAAGCTGCTCATCTCACCTCAGAGCACAGACTAGCCGCTCAAAGTAGCACAGATAAAATCACAGCTGCATACTTTTATTTTCTACCCCCAGCCTGATCAGTCAGGAATGAGCATTGCTGGGCTAAATCTCCTGAAATAGGCACTGGAGCCCTACTTGAGACGTACTTCTAGTTCCGAACTAAGTGGCACTGGCCTAAATCACATACCCAGGCATATTGCACTATAAAACACCTCCAGCGCAATGTTATATGTCAAATGTCAATCTATTGTGAGCTTTCATATCAAAGGGAAAATGCTGATTGAAAAAAGCAGAGAAGTGTAGCAGAGAAGTAAATAGAAGGAAAGGTCTTAAGAGGCTTACAGCCACCCTGGCATAAAAGAATCATCTTTGAAGCTGATAAAAATATTGTTACATGCTCTGATAAGAATAATCTCTCAGGCTCTGATAAGACTACAATGAGAACAAGCCTTTTACAACACAGCATTAGTGAACCACAACCCCATCCTGCCCAGAAATACCCTTTCTAGATGCCGCTTCCTTTTGTTCTCCAGTGGGGCAAGCACTGAAAAGAGCTACTGTAGCTTTCCTCCCCGTCTCGCAGGGACACAGCCGGGAAAGGACTCGGTGGACTCCACCCTATTGAATATGGAGTAATTCACTCCAAAGCAACTAAAGCATGCAAATAATTGCATTGACTTCAAATGAAATTATTCCTATGTGTAAGTGCTCTACTGAATCAGGGCCAGGGTGCTCTGGAGTATCAAGTCTTAAAAGTTTTGGAAGGCTTTAAGTGAGAGAGAATGGTTTGGGAAATAGGGAGGAGGAAAGTGGGTGGGAAGGAGTTCTCCCACTGAATAATAGGTCAATTATCTCTTAAGTCTGTGATGGATGCGAATAGAGAGAAGAATGTTGGAAGGTCTGAATCTATTGGGACATTTGCGTTAACCATGACTTAACACTCTAAATCCACACTGACCAAAAAACTGTACTGGGTATCTGGTCAGGAATTTGAAATACATCCTGTAGTATCCTATACACTCAACTTATCTTCTTTCTTTCCTTATTTCCATCACAATAAAAGAACATATTCAGACAACCTGCTGTTCTTGAAGGGATGGGGTGACTTCCATGGCACAAAAAAAGGCTGAAATTCTTCATGTCCCAGGCTGAAGAAGGTAGGTACTTTTCATTGGGTGAAACTTGAAGTCCATGAAGCTCCATGAAGCCAGCTAAGCAGAAGCACCTACTCAGGCATGGTAATGCAGGGGGGACAGCTCAATCCCTGAGGCCAGGCGTGGACCTGTTTTGCTGGGTTAGTCACACTGACAACAGCAGATGCAGGGATGGCTCCCCCAGAGCCACTGGTTTGGCAGGAGGGAGCAACAAAATAAAACGCTGTGGAAATGACCTACTGAGCTGAGTGCCACACAGGCACTTGGCTACAGATATCCAAAGCAGCCTGTGGGCAAAATTAAGGAAAATAAGTGGAATGGAAGGCCATAACTTCAGTTTCCTGCTGAAAGATCAGAAATATCCTTTGCCATGTTACACTCCTGAAAGGTCTCATCCCAAGAACATGGACGTACCAGCCAGTTCATTCCCAAACCTCTCCCAGCATCACTGGCTTCCTTCTGCCCCAACAGACATTAGTTGTGTGCACTTCTCAGGTCTGATCCCAGTTTATTCCAAAAACAACAGATGAAAGGCAGCAAGCATTAAAGTAAATAGGAGTTCTGCTCTCAACCACATTTGGAGCAGAATTTGACCCAGAATTAAGAGGACACTTTCTACTGGGGATCTCATAGGTTTCTGATGCTGTTCCAGTAGCTCCAGGAGGCACACCTGCTCTTGGATCTGCATGGCAATTTCTGTGGTTTGGCCACTGAGAAGAGTTTTATATTATTTTTAAATGTTACCATTAAAAACAAGGAGCTATTTTTCTCTCTCTCTCTTTTTTNTTAGACAGGACCGATTAACCATACAGGTGACAAAGACATACAGAAAATATTCTCAGAGTTGTGCACAGAAATATCTCCCACAGTTGTTCTGGATGCTTCATCTAGCCTCAGCCTCTCATGCAAGAGCCTTTCCCTCAGCTGCCCGCCTGCTGCCTCTCAGAACTGACCCCACACAAGCCAACTGCAGCAGAAGACCAGGGGACCTCCACAGCCTCTGCTCTGTGTTTCTGACTCACTTCTCTCTCGTTAATCATGGGAATTGAATGGCAGGTGGTGCCAAGCTGATAGACTCTGATAGCTTTTTAATCCACCCATTACTATCCCATCTTAGACGGGGAGACTAGGCACGGCCATGTCACGGAATGAGGCTGGGTCTAGTGCTTCCCACCACTAATACCTGGGATATACCTTATGCTTTGACCATTGCATAAATGACTTGAGGTCGCATCTGCTACAAATGATCAGACGTGGAAACATTTATGAAAATGTATATGGTGGTATTGAGCTGCTATTGAAGCAGTTTTCCACAAGTGTCGCTAGCAGTGCAGAGGACGATTCCAGTTCAGTGAGGGCAGCTTACAAGTCCTGGTGAAATGATCTTGTATGATGTGCCTGCTACAGGAGAGGTAGGCCAGGAACCTGAACAAAAAGGAGAATCTTTAGGCCATTGAATATGATTTTAAACAGTTTTGGACAGCAGCAAAAACATGAGAAATGATGCTTGGACAGACATTCCAAACAGTTTCTATGTAAAATGGTGGGGGGGAACAAACAAAGGTCCATGTGTTTAAATCAGAATAAAAGTCCAGAGCAAGGAGTATTTCACACCAAAAGAAATTAAACGCCCCTTTCAATATAACCTACCTATGGCAGAAGCTCAACACCTGGGGAATTTACAGGCCTGCCTTTCACCAGGATATGGAGAGCAGTAATAGTCGAGCTGGTCATTCCTGCCCAGGAGCTGGCAGCAGGGCTGAAATTGGACCCAGTCATTTGCGTCATCACCAAACAATTAGTAACTGCTTCAGGTAACTCAGGCCACCAGCCAGCATTTTTGAAAACGTCTGTGGCCGGATAGGGGCTGTCATATTCCTGATGTCAACACCGAGGCTTTGCCGTGAACTCTGCACTGTCACGTAAGAGCAGCTGGGCTGGTGGAGAATAACACCCTCCCAAGGTAAAGAGCTGCTCAGGCTAGTGCAGGACAGATTTGGGACTGCACAGAAGGAGATGCTGGGCCAACTCACTTCCTGCCAGAGTGCAAAGGTTGGACTGTGGTGGGGATTTCCACTGTCAGAGGTTTACAAGGACAGGGAATCACATTCGTAGATCAAATGTCCACAGCTTGCTGATGCTCACTTTGGCCAGTAGAAATCATAACACTGGAGGTGCTCCTTTAGCGAGCTTAGATTTTAGCATTTCACAAATCAAATTTGTTGATAAGTCATTTCTTGAAATGAGGAGAGCAATAGCATAGAGATATTGGGGCCATTATGGAAAATGCTTTGACATTTTCTGTAATGAGACATTTTCATGATTCACCCTAGATCCAAAGGAAAGCATTTCTATTACATGTCACAAGTCAGCCAATCCAAATAGCTTCAGTGAGATGTGACGTGTCTCTCTGCCTCAGCAGCTATCAGTTATTCATTTCTCCATCATCAGGTAGACAACCAGAAAAAGCCTGCCAAACCATTGGCTCTGAGGGAGCCATTCCTGTATCTGCTGCTGTCAACATGACAAAGAAACATGCCAGACCCCAGTTTTAGCTCTACCAAAGAGGTGAGTGTTTTTAAGTCATATACCTAGGAAATCTTTTGTCCAACTTAAAAAAAAAAAAAAAAAAAAGGGCAGGAAAATATACTGTTACTCCCATTTCCATCAGATCTCCCTTTGGAGATTTGGATAGACCAAATCAGAACTCACCATCTAGATATGGGGAAGCTTAGGGAGACATTCAGAGGATTTTAGGCTTTTAGTGTGGCAGTGACTTACTACACCCAATGCAAAGCCATCACTGTGCATCAAGGACACAGGAGACACAGGAGCAGGAGAGTCAGGCTAAGGACAGAAGCTCTCAGCAGGCTGAACACAGCAGAACTGACAAACCAGAGCTCCTCAGATATTGCTTTTTTTGCCCTCCATAACAAAACACCAAATGCTGACAGGCGAATACTTGTAATTCATGTAGAGTTAATTTCACTCCAAATTCACAGTTTCTCATTAAACATTACATGTCACTGGCATTCAGAGATGCTTTAGTGGGAGAGAAGGAGCAAAGGATCAACTACCTAGTCCATATGGATAAAAAAGAATAGTTGGAATTACTGCTGTAAATGCATGGAAGAGTTGCTCAGTCTCTGGTTTGGATCTTAAAACAATCCCTATTAGATTATTAGTCATCGGATCTCATAGGCAAGATAACCTGACTTTCACAGTTTTTCACAGTTTTACATCTCTAATAGTTTTTAGGTCCTGGCATCTGCTGTCTTGTTTGCAAACAAAACCAGGGGAAAATGCTCATAAAATAATAAATAAGGCAAAGGAACACAAATACTACCGAGCCAGAAGGAAAACCAACTACCTAGTAGCATCATCATTTTCCAGTAATCGTTTCAAAAACAAATTGCTAATAATGTGGACATATTAATTCCAGAGCCTTCATACTTACAACCCTTAGATATTTTCTGTGGATTAAGCCCATTGCTGATATGATAGTCTAGAGCCAAGTGGAGCTCACACCTACCATGGTCTGGGTTCCACCTGTTTTTAGGTAAACCATGACTTCCTGCTGTTAGACATATCCGTCTTCCAAAAGCCAGAACATGAAGATAAACTGTTGTTTGTATTTCCTTGTCATGGCTGAATTACATTGTCCTAACACCCAGACCCAGTTCCAAAAGGCAGCAAAACTGTAGCAAATAGCCAGGGTGGAGGACTGCGCTGACCAGACTTGTGGGCCCATAGGGTGCAGGTGCAAAAGCATATTTGACAGATAGAAAGGGTGTGTTGTAAGGGTTCAAAAAGTATTTCTGTTCCACGTATGGAAGCTTTGGAGAGAGCAGGGGAAAGAAAGAGAATAGTGAGCTGTTGCACTAAGCTATTAGTGACTTTCTCAAGAGGATCTTGTATCACTGATGTTCTCTTTCCATCACAAAAGCCTATGTCTGAATATAAATCTACATTATTTACCATCAAAAGAAAATCTCTCTGCAGGTTAATGGTAGCACTCACCTGCAAGCACAGTCTCACAAGGCTCTGTGTGTTTAAACCACCTCTAACCCCTGGACTCTTTGGAGTAAAGTGGCATGATAACAGCTGACACAAAGCAAGTGGTAAGAATGAAGTCCATTTCAGTCCTGCCTTGGTACTTGAGACCACTGCACTGGAGTCACAAATCAAGGCATTTACAGTAATCAGAGAATACCTATCCAAGCGTAGAGAGATTTCTACTTAGCAGCAAGACATAACCTGAGCTACTAAAAGGGAAATGCATGCCCCTTAGGAAGATCTCTTCAGTAGCAAGTAATGAAATTCATTTGATGTAAATATAAGCCCCTATTAAGAAATACAAACTAGACATTCCTTGTGCATTTTCAAACCAGCACAGCTATTTTTATTTTCATTTTGCATATATCCCGAAAGATTTTCAGGTGTTTTCAGCTGCCTGGATTTTACTAGTGACTACATCCTGGACATCTTGTCTTTTTATGCACTGATTGGTTTAGTGTCATAAGAAGCAATATGTGCATTCTGCCTCTTCAAGTATCCAGTGTCTCCATTTTCCGTATGGAACAAATCCCTATTTACCAGTTCAAGCAAACTATCAGGGGAGAAAGATGACCTTCATTCACTCACGATGTTTTTGCATACTTTCTCTGCTTGCTCTAAGCCTAGAGCTAAGTTCTTTCTGGGTAAATATTTTTCCATCTAAGAAACCTTTTTTCCATTACAGGGTTATATAAGCTGTTAGCAAACCAAGTTTTAATCGGGAATTAAGCCCTGCTGGAAATGAAGAAGTGCATGAAATGCTGGGAAAAGGAAGTTTCTAATCAAAGGAAAATATCTCAAAATAAAAAAAAAAAATAAAAAAAAAAAGAAGGAGA
>WBMY01002657.1:1468713-1531728 GCA_013397315.1 Donacobius atricapilla
AAAACAAAAAGAAGGATAAGAGTAGAGGTGGGAAATTGCTTAAACTGCTTGGAGTTCTAGTGAGCATTTGCTGCCTCATCTCCCACTAGATAAGGTTGCCTATGGACACCAGAGAAATAGACCATTGAATTGTTTCTTATCAATTTCATTTTCATAGTTTCTGGCCTGGAGGAGGAGATGGGAGTTAAGGAGAGCAGCAAAGTTTTATTGGTTTCCCACACTGGTGGGCAGAGTGGGACAAGACCTCTGGAGGTCCCCACCACCTGCACCCAGCATCCATCATCAGGTAGCCATTAAGAAACAGAAAACACTGCAATGCCTGGGAATGGGAATGGGTGCCCACCCAGTGCTCCTTTGACAAGATCTGAAACACACACCGGCCACCCAAACCCTCCCTGCGTGTGTCCATGGGCCCCCCGCCTGTGCTCTGCCAAAGATGAGGCTCCCTGTGGCCAGGCTGCACACTGGTGTCCAGCCATAGCCTGCTCTGCCCCTCCAAACAGTGCTGACCACCACCTATTCTCCACTGATCCTGTCTGACTTGTTGCTGGCGTTAAAGTTGTGTATTTGCTAGCACTCTTTGTTTACCAAGAAAACCAGAAGCACAGCGATCCAAAAGTTTATATGCTGGAACAGGAAAAAAACATATCAATACAGGAAACAACCAAACTAAAGATCGGTACAAAAGACAACCAAAAATAGCATGCTATGCCTTCAGGATAGCAAATGCAAAGAATTAAGTTTAAATCATTACATTTTTATTCTGCAAATAAGTTTCTTCCACTTCAGTCCAAAAAGTTTATCAAGCCAACATATCACAAACAGTAGCAGCTCCACCTCAAGAATTAACAATATAGTTAACAGATACCTGTAAGTGTATATAAGCACTTGCACTAGCAAGGTACAGGTGTAGCTTGGATTATATTGGATTGCATAATGTTACTTGCTCTTGGTTTCTTTGCCATTCCAGCTGTTAAGCAGAATCCAAATATTTATGTGATTGCATGTTATTTCAGTTAAAGAGCTGTTAGAAACATCCAGCGCAGAGCACAGACGGGGCTTATTCATAATTCATATGACGAGTTTTTTACCTCTGGCTGGCTCCCACATGCTGCCCATTTGCAAATGCAGACACTGGAAATCAGTTTTGCAAATAGATGTGTAGCAAGTTAATAGCATGTAAACTCCTAAGGCCCTACTTATTTGTTCTGAATGGGCAGAAGTGAGCTAGACTTACACTGGGTTAAGGATTCATGAAAGGCATTGATTTGCTTTAAACCAGAACAATTAGGTCAAACCATCTACTCTCTGATAACTACATGTTCACCCAACAGCATTGATTTTGACAGGGTGGAAAGAACCGGGGCCAAGATACCATCTGAGTTGTTCAAAACATAGGCAAGATACTCTGCAAGACACAGCTGGTGCTTGCATACCTCCTGTAGCCTGTGATTCATTCCATCCATGCAGAATATCATCTCCAACCAAATTATCCTGGCTACCAAATACAACAGTTTTGTGCACTCAGCAGCAGAGCCAACACCATGATATGAAAAAATGGCCTGCCATTGCACTGGTCAGGCAGCTCTGGTTTCTGACACAGCTTTATGAAGCCTTAGACTGCCCTGTACCTGGCCGGTTTGCTGAGATTTTCCTGAAAAGTAAAGAGGAAGGCATGCTGATTAAGCAGGAATCATGCATCTGGAGTCCATGTGAGAAGTGGAGCAGGAGATCTCTAAACCTTTGGAAAGCCAAAGAGATAGAAGGTCCAGCACATTGCCAGGCTGCTTCTGACATCCTTCCCAACCTGCAGTGACATCCAAACCAGCCTGGAGACATCCAAACTCTCAGCCTCCACAAGCAGATGAGCCCTAAGAAAGGTGAGTTTGGCACAGCATCAGTATTGAAGGCAGGGAAATACCCAGTCTAGCAGCAAGAACATCACCCACCTACCAAGAGAAGGATGAATCACCTAGTTCACAAGCTACATGAAACCTTGATTTATTGGTAAATCGTGACAAGTGGGCTGGGTTCTTCATCTCCGAACAGGCTGTGCTGTTCAGGCAAACACCTCCAAACATCTTCTGTGATGTGAAGTGCTGGTGCAGAGCTGCTGAGCTCATTGATGGGAAGGAACTGGCTTCCTCAAGTGTGGTTTTACTCTGAAGTAACTGCCTTGAAAAATTACCATCCCTCTGCGGGCTGTGTCTCTGCAGAGTGAGTCAGAGTGTAATAGATGTCTTGGGGGACTGAGATAAGTTTGCATGGCCAGACAGGCAACATGCTGAGCACACTCTGCATCCTGAGCCCAGAGCTCAGCCACAGCTGTGGAGCAAGACCACCTACCCACCCATCCCTGAGACAGGCTCCTTCCTGATGATCCAGGAGGCACAGCTATGCTTCATGGAAGCAGCCTTTCATTTTTGACTGCTTTCTATTTAAAGCACCTCCTTCTGGTGCATCCTGATGCTTTTTACCTTGGGACATTAATCACAAAAGCAGTGATTAATGCACAAACAGCACGCCATTAAATGCAGGAGACCCAATTTATGCTTCGCACAACACTGGGAAATTAAAATAATTTGTCACCATGATTTCTTAGTAAACTGGATGTTCAGTCCTCAAGTGAGAGATTGTAGCAGGTATGGAAACACCCTGAGTGTGCCACATCACATAACTGAGTTAACATGGACTATAAAATTTCCTCTGAAGTGTCTGGTTTTGGTTCCCTCCAGACCCACATACATGGTCAGTGGCCCAAAGCAACAGATTACTATCACCGAAAGCTATTTTGTTAAAAGCCACCTGAAAGAGGAAGGAAAATGCAAGTTCTCTAGTTAGCTTGTTTCTTGACTTGGATGCCTATCTCACTTTTCCCCAGAAGGGGAGGTGGTGGGATTCCCCAGCTGGCTTTTGCTGTTAAACACCAGTCTTGTCTGCCACATTTTTCCCTGAAGGCAGCCAAGCTAACAGAAGAAAAAGACTTGCAAAGCAGAAAAAAACCCTGCTTGTTGGAGACCTTGTTTTCCTGCATAGCGCAAATACCTGAAATACTTGGGAAAAAAAAAGGTATTCTTGCTTTAAAATAAAAACCTGCAGTTTATCCATCAAGGTTCAAAGAAAACTAGTCAATTACTTAATTCTTCATTAAGTTCCTGAACATATTCCAAGGAAATCTACAGACATATGCAGTGTTTTTAATGTAGCCAAGTTATGAAAAAGGAGAACACTACCAGTCTCAAGTCAGTAATCTCTTTCTTAAGACATAAACTACCACAATCAGGCAGCATCTCTAGAATGTTCTCTTTTATATTTAATTTATTTTTTAAATCGAAGTTACTTTCCTTTAGAATTTCTGAAAGGAAAATAAATGCTTGAAAGGGGGACATGGGGATACTCTGAAAACAGAGGGGAAAAAAGCACTGCTCCAAATTACCCTCAGATCAAGTCATTCTCCTAAGCCCAGATTCAAGCTAACCCTGGGTTAATACTGAGCTAGCAAGAGCAGCAGTCTTTGTGAAACCATTCACTCTCCATTTATATGTCAGGGTGAGGAAAATGAAATGGGAAAAAACACAAGCCTATGTATGAGGTCAGATCTTCTTAAGAAAACAAGAGCTGGGTTTTTTCCTTTTTTTGTCTTCCATCTTGCCTTTCTGTGTTGGGTGCTGCTTTGGAGCACACACATTTATGTTATCCACGCTTATGGCTCCCACAGGGGGCTCACAAAAATGAATACAAGCTTTACTCAATTCACAGATGCAGAGGGAAGCCCAAGCCCATGACTGAGGGCTTTGATCCACCAAGATTCATCAGCAGGTTCCGTGGCAGTGCCAGACACCACTGCTGAACATGCAGATCTCATGGCTGAAGAATCATCCCTGCTGGAGGGGCAGTGAGGGCTTTGGCCCGGGGTTGGAAACAAGTGCTGTTGTGCAGACAGGGGGAAGCCCTGCGAATCAAAATGGGCACTTCCCCAAGGGCTGCTTGGGACATTTACAAGTCTAATTCTAAGTGTAGTTTACTCAAGCATGGCCACTAGCAGAACTGCAGGCACACCACCCACTCGTGCTCCACCTTCACGTGCCTCAGGCGACCATCCCAGTTCCTGGCCATCTCTTGTCTCAGTATACCTGCATCCCCAGGCTCCAACCCAGCACTTGTAAACGCCTCCACTGTCTGGGACCCAGTCCCATCCCTCCCTTTTAGGAACCAGGAGCTGCCCACACAACCCCTTTGCCACCAGCCGTGACCCATCTCTGCACTCTGCAAGTTGAGATCTAGTGGAAAGGTAAAATAAAATCTGACCTGATTTTGTACACGGTGCTGTTGGACCCACCACTGAGCACACTGATGGACTTCTCTGAGCCACCCACAATGCTTCAACAAAACTCAACCTTGCTGCCACCCTGTCCTCAGCAAACCAACATTCCCCGAGCTGCCAAACTCTCAGGAGATAGCTCAGTGCTGTACAGAGCTGCAGACAGAGAAAAACATGAGATCAGATCTTTCTTTGTGTGGTTGACACAAAGAAAGGCTGACAGTGGTGGGGTACCCTCTGCAAGGGGCCCAGTCTGGGCTGTGGGAGGCAAGAGGAGGGGGAGAATCCCAAACCAGCACCAGCAGATCTACAGGGGAGGGAGTCATGGTGCTGGAACCATGTATCTACATCTTCAACCACAAACTGATCTTCATCATGCACATTTCTGAGTGAGGAGGAAGTGTTGGTATAAAACATGCTGGTCAGAAAAAAAAAAAAAACAACCTAAAAATTTGGGCAGACTAAGCTGAGTATATGAATCCTTTTCTCTGAAAACCTCATCAATGTCATTTGACAGTTTGCTCAGCCCTCCAAACTGCTCCTGACAATTTTGGGTATTTCAGCAGAATTAGTCATGCTGTAAATTGTCACACTTGAAATGAGAACCACAATCGCCAGTTTATCATACATCTCATAAAACAAACCTAAGTATTTCACACTACATATACACTACGGTACTCATGTGCCAAATATCAAGATACAAAATACTTTGGAGTTCATACTGACGTCAGTTTTCTGCTTCAATCAACATTTACCTTCTAGGTCAATACATTTTTGTGTTTGCCATAACCGAAGCTAGAATCAACATGCTTATGCCTGTAATTATTTCATTTAACTCTTTCTGTGTTTGAAATAAAGTTTGTAAGGAAAAGACACAGCTAAATACAAGTGTGCAGTGGCTTTGCCTAGCCTTTGCTCAGTTAAAATCAGAAAAATACTATTGCAGGGCTGTTATCTGGAAGAATCACCTTGTTCTTTGCCAGCACTGGCACAAAATATACAACAACATTGCCAGTAATATTAAATACCAGTAATAGCCCACCTGAATAGCCGGGAGACAAACATTCAGTTATTAAAAGTGATGGTACAGAATTGCCTCATTAAACCCAGTAGCTCACTGTTTACAATGGGCTAATGCCAAAAGAAGAACACAGTTTTACAGCTTTTATTGCTATTGTCTCAGTGCATTGAAGTATCTGTTTTCAGATACCTGACAAAAAAAATCCCAGTTTTAATCAACATGAAGTATTTGAACTCTGTGACTATCATTTGATCCAGCTCCACTGAGATAAGTAGGAGAATGTATAGTTATCTGTTTGGTTTATACAGCAAATAAACTTCTTATACCCTACTGCTCTTGCCAGCATTACCAGTGCTGGCTGGAGAGCTGGTGGAGAAAACATCTGCCCAGGGATGGATGATCTGTTACAAGTGCCACAGAGGCTGGCAAACCATGATCACTGGTGCCAATGGCTTCCTCAGCACTGCCATCCCAGGGAATGATTTTGTGTCTCCAGACATCCAAGTTTAAAGTGGGCTCAGGATAAGAAGAGTGCGTAGGAATGGTATAAAATGTTCAGGCACAGTCACATGTGCCCTGCCAAGAAGCACACACACATATTCACATGGGAGGCTTGTTGGCAGCCTCACTCTCTTGCTTTCTCTCTCACATGTATATGTATATATGCATATATATATATATATATGCATATATATATATATCTATACATACATATATATGTGTGTCTGTGTATATTTTTTTTCAGGGCCACAGGTCTTCCTGCAAGCCTAGAATTGTCAAAACTCCTTTCACTGGCCTTACTCTAAATTGTTGACAAGAGCAACAGCTGTTCAGGGAAATGAGGAAAGTACGTACAGCAGGGAAGAAAAGGCATTCATGGAGAGAGGGGCAGGAGAACAGAGGAGTTTTCATCATTCACAGGTGAAGCACACCATTATGGAGGTGCAGTACCCTCTGAATGGGGTAACCAGGAGTTTCTAGGCAGCTCTCTAACAACTGCTAGCCTGCCTCCATTCCGGGAGTGGGAATGCTGTGCCCAGTTCTCTCTGCAGTGTTTCAGTGGCTGCCCACGTCCAGGACAGAGCCATGATGCCAACACTGGAACTTCCCTCGTGCAGCAGCAGTTCTACATCTCCCTGCACTCATCCCTATCCCAAGTACAGCTCCTCAAAGGAGAAGGGAGGAGGAAGGTCAGTGTGCTCCATGGCAGACTGAAAATAAAGATAAAAAAACATGCAAAATTGTCTATTAGTGCATGAAAGACAGACACTGTTTGCCTCACTCCCCAGTAACTCACTACCTTAATGGCAGAAGATAGACAATTAATAGTGTGGCTTCCGTGTTCAATCACGTTGGGGGCTATGGCTTAAACCCACTTAAAAGAAACTAGGCCAATCATTTTATGAGGCGTGGGAATTGTTAAATTGGGCTACCCCTTCTGCTTTATACAATTGCATGAAGGCTGGTATTGTGGAGAGGCTTTAATGAAGGCCTTATATAGCTCTAGGTCAGGACATTTGCATTTGTGAAGATTACATTGAACACACAAGAAATGAAACAGCATGAACAAACAGCAGTGTTTTCATCTTAAAAAAAAAAAAAAAACAAAAACACATTCCATCCGTGGGAATATGGTACAAGGGACTGGGAAACAATAGTTTCTATTTCCAGCTCTGCTGTCAACTTTCAGGAGTCTGACCTTAAGCAAATCATTTTACTCTGGAACCTCATTTATCTGCCTCGGGTGTGTAGAGGCTCATTAGTACTCTTACTAATGAGCTTCATATAATCATATGCAAAGCACAGCATTTTAGTAGATTTTGGAAGAGTAGGATTTGTAAAGCCCTTTGAAATTCATGATGATGTAGATATGTAAAAATCTGCCTCTTGCTTGTTCTCTCTCACACATTCTCTCTAGGTGATAAAGTCCATTAAAAAATTTCAATTCCCAAGCACAAACAATATAAATCCAAAGTCCAATTCTTGGAGTTTTATTACTTCTTTGGAAGTAATACAGCACTAGCACACTCAAAAGAAGCACAAAAAACAGCAGCAGGGTACTGGAGCAGTTGATCCTGAGCAAGCAATAAAAGCCTATACAAAGTTGAACTTTGGATTACACACCATGTTGAGCTATTGAATTTGACAGGTTAATTTGTTCATTTTGTTCACCTGATTTATACACTCACTGTATACTTGCAGGTCTCCTCCTCTTCAGGTGTTGCTTTTATACTTCCTACCTCATTGTAGCCCCAGTAGTACAGAAGCAGTCACCTGCTCTGAGTGCACAACTGCAAGCTGTCTTTTATTAAGCTAATTGGTATAGATGGAAAAAACCCTGCTTGTCATGCCTAGAGCCCGAAACCAAAGAATTACCTTATTCCAAAAAGAGTGTCTTATTTTTTATATATAGGAGGTATAACAGTTGGTTTAATGAAATATTATGGCTTTACCTATAAATCTCATCCATCTTTTGTCCTTTTGTGACAAAATACCAGGATAAAAGCTCTGACTTAACCTCCACACTGGAAATAAGAGGTGTACAGGTTTTGACTGGGATATTTACTTCATAGCAGCTCAGACAGTGCTGTTTCAGATTTGTGACCAAAACAGTGTTGAAAGCACACTAATGTTTTAGTTACAGCTGAGCAGTGCTTATACAGCATCAGGAGCTTTTCTGCTCCTCAGCCTGCCCTGCCCATGAGTGAGCCAGGAGTGTACCAGAAGCTGGGAGGGGACACAGTCAGGACATCTGACTCCAACTCACCAAAGGGATATCCCACACTTTATGCTGTTGTTCCTCCAACACATGGGCACCAAGGAGAGCCAGTTCCACCTCCACTCTCACAGGTCAAAGTTGCTACTCAGGGAGATGTGCTTACACTTAAAATTGAATACTTTCCTGGGGAAGAAAAACAAAAGGTTTTCTGTAGGTAAAGTGGCCAGAGCAGCCCTGTATGAGTCCTCAAGGCTCTGGTGAGCCACAGTCACCTTGCAAGAACATCCCCGCCATTTGAGAGTGAGGAATAGTGTTGGAAGTTAATTGCAATGGTGGAAAAATTGTCCTGGCTTGATTGTTGCAAGCTTCAAGCACAGTAAGTATTTGCTTGGCTGGAGTTTTGGTGATGCTGTTCGTCATACACACACAGACACATACGCACTTTGATCAGAAGGCATGATCTATGAGCTAACTTTATTTGAAGAGATCTAACTCCATTTTATAGTATTTCTACAAAGGTCAAGGATTGAGGCAGAAGGTTGACACCTCTCCCCATCCCATTGGTCAAGACAACTGTCCATCAGCTGTCCATATCTCTAAGAACAGGAATGAAAACTACCTTGAAGTTATGATAACATTTACCAGTGTTTACAGACCAGAGCATGAGAAGAAACCCAAACCATGAAACACTGTGAAACAGAGAAGAAGCTGAAAACATCAGGGCGACAGTTTAGTGTGTTAAAAGTAAAGGGAAATCACATTTCTGAGTAATAGGTGAAGCAAATGTCCCCTTGGCAACTCAGGTTTTGCTAAAGAAAGGAAACAGCAGGAAGACCACCACCTTATGGGAGATCAAATCAGATTTTTATCACTGATCAGTTTTCTACCATTTGTTTTTTCATTGAACCTAATTGCATTACTTTGCATTTATCCTTGGGTAAGGCAAAGTTTAAAAGTATGTAAGATTCAATTTAAGAGAAATTAGGTCAGTCAAGGAGGTTGAAAGGCTTTAATTATAGCCTTGTCTTACCAACTGACGAGTTTTGTTCACCCTCTGCACTTGCTATAACCTCTCAGAAAAATAAGGAAGGCCCTCCACACCCTTTTACAGCCAGTCAAAAAACCTCACCTCCCTTCACATCCCCACAAGGCTCTCAGGATTTCACCATATCAGGAGCAGATCTCAATCCATCACCCAGATCCAGCAGGCTTCAGTGCTCCTTGAGCCAGCATCACTTTGCCTTGATGGGCCAAACAATCTCCAGCACAACTCCCTCACCGTGCAACCTGGGAGAAGGTGACTGCAGCACAGCAGCCAGCTTCTTTCACCCATCACCTTCCACCCCATGCTGCTGCTCTTCCATCCCCAAGCTGCAGGGCTTGTCTCTCTTAATGGGACCCAAAAGTTGTCCACAGGATCAAACCTGTGAGCAGATATTGAGGGGGCCCAAGTCAAAAATAAACCCCTTAAAAGAAAGTCTGTGGGAAGAGTCACTGAGGACATTCAACACCTGGCAGAGCCACTGAGGTGGCAATTGGTGGGAGTGGGCATGAAGAAAGATGGGGAAAAAACCTAATGTCTCAACCTGTATCCCTGAAGGAATCAGAGCTGAGGTCCAGTCCCACTGGAGGCCCTCTGTCCTGCAAAAGCTGGCACCAGTGCCTGGAAGCCTTGGATGGATCAAGCCCTCCTTGGTGGATACAGGTCTTTCACTAGGGGCAGGGCACTCTGTTCAGAGAAACACTCTTCAGGGAAACAAGACTTTTTCCCAACCATGTGCTGGCACCTTGCCACCTTGTCCCTCCCCAGAACAATACATTATTGACCCCCCCAACACCAGCACCCACAAAAAGCTGTGTAAGACTGACAGGGGGACAGCACAGGAGCAGTCTGATGCAAGGGAAGCAGACAAGCCCAAGCATCCCGCACTCAAGAGAGAGGGTGCTGCTGACACCCAACACGTCAGGAGCCTTTCCCAGAGAGGGAGAGGGGACGTGGCAGAGCTCCTGCATCTCCCTCTCTGGCCAATACTGAGCTACCCCTGACGTCTGTGACTTCTCCTGGGAGAGGACTCCCTTACTACATCCATGCCACAAAGGTGACAGCTGATGTACAAAGAAGTGTCAAGAAAGCATTTAAGGCCTCTCATCCCCCCAGTATGGCTGTGTCAGTGCCACTCCTAATGCTGTAAAATGGATGTGGCTGAAATGGAGAGGAGATCACAGCTCCCCTTTGCCCACTGGAGAAAAACATTTCTTCCAGACAGGAACAAACCAGTGTCAAAAATCCCCACATGGCTTGCACGGTTGTGTTGCCTGCTCCTGGAGCCAGGACTGATGTTGGGGTGTTTCCTACCTCTCAGGCCCAGACAACTAGCAGGCCCACCCACTCCTTCCTTAAGGGAGGGCTTGCTCCCTGCTAGGTACATGAGCTGGCTCTACGTGCATTTACATGTCTTCTGATAGCACCCAGAGAGTCACTCTTCCAAAATCCCTACACTAGAGACACTGGGAGTATACTGTGATGTTGTGATGATTAACACCAAACTCAGTCCCCATCATGCACACCTCTATCCCTGTGCCTGCCTGAGGAATCTGCACACAGCTTCAGGCTGGGCTCTGTGTGATGATGAGCTTTCCCTTGCAGATCTAACAGGATGTTTTTGCATTTTGGCCCTCCTCAAGCACTCATACACACATTTCCACAGACAGCTTTGCAAGAAACCACCTTGGGGTCTGACAGCATCCTCCAGCATCCCAGGCAAGCTCCTGCATGGACACAGAAGTGCTTTGCTGCTCCTCAGAGAGTGGGAGAGGGGAAGACAAGAAGATTTTAAGAACAAGACTCTGCTTTCCCCACTGGTGAAGATCTCTTTCACTTACACCACTCTCTCTCCCCCTCCAAAACAAGGTTTAGCTCACCAGAAAGCAAAAAAAAGCAACAAGGGAAATGTGGAACAGGAGCATAGCAGCAGGGAGTGCCAGGGCCCCAGCCTGGCAGGGCAGAAGAGAGCAAGCTGAGCCATGCCACCAAGAGCTCCCAGGTTCCCATCACCTCCCACCCGCTTCCGTCGGAGCAGGCTCGCTCTGCCACGGTGCCAAGGCCTATCCCCCCACGCCTGCCCCTCCTACTCCTCACCCATCCCAGCCCACAGCGTGCCAAGGCACACAGGCACTGAGCTGCAGCCAAACACACTTCTTTTTTTAGCAGATTTTTCCATCTTCTGCTCAGCAGCCCACTCTCCACTCCTGCAGTTAAATGATCAATCTCACAGCCCATCCTCACCCCAACCAGCACGAGGAACCTGTGGAAAAGGGCACCCTACAACGATGCTGCAGGGCTCTTTCAAGGCCATTGTGTATCATACAATCAAAATGACCAGGTATTTCCAAGTCTGTTTAGTAGGGCCTTATATTCTGGTTAGCATGTGTCTTGTGGAGCAAAAGCAGAAAGCCATCTCTAACACAACTGGAGAACACTGAATGAATGTGTTGTGAGGCTGCTGCAGTTGTGACCTCTGTAAGAGCCAAGCAGGAATTCCTTGCCCACCACCACTGGTATTGCCAAGGTGCAATTGAGTTACACACCGAAAGAGGCTGGGGGTATTAGAAACGGGATACAAGGAAGGCTACAAGAGCTGCAGGGTCTCTCTACATCGTTTTTCCCCTAAAGCACCTCCACTTGGAATGAAGTTTCCAGCTGGGCTGACAGATTTGGAAGCTGAACTTCTGTTTAGCAAGAGAATAGGCCTAACACAAACTTCCCCACGGCTTTCTGATAAGGACATGACAGTCAGGGACCACACCCAAGGTAGCTCTTCTGGGCTTGTTGCAGTCTGCAAGGTCTCTGCCAGCCCTGGCAGAAAGTGGTGTTTTTGGGCAGAGAGGGGCTGTGCTGTCCCCTCCACAGCAGCACACCTGGCAACAGCAACTTCCCATCTCCTGGGGTACAGCTGGGGTGCCACAGTGAGAGTTGTGCACCACACTCGTTCTCAGGCATGTTTCTTCGCAGAAAGAGTAATTTTTACATGGACATCTTGAGAGTCTGCTGAGATTTATTGTTTGAGTCAACAACACATTGTGCAAGAGGCCCTGTGAGATGTGGCAGGAGCTGGCAGCTGGCAGCTGCCATGGCACTATGGAAGAGAAGTCAGAAAGCTGTGTCCCCCACTCTGAGATATCACAGCATTTCCATACATTATGTTATGCACCTGATGTGTTTTGAAGGGACAAGCCACTGGAGTACATCATGGTGAACCAAAATGTTATCACTTCGTTGGGAGAAAGGCTGAAGATATGTAGATATGGACATGCAGGGAATATCTTGCTTAAAAAAAAAGGGGGGGATAAGGTACAACTTTCTGTGGGAAACAGTCTCCCCACAGGAAGACGTAGAGGTTTCTTTTAAGTGGGTTTATTTTTTTTTAACATTACAAGAATTTTATTTTAAAGGAATGGTGTTTCACCTGCAAAACCAGAGTTCATTTTATCTCCTCCCACTCCTCATTAATCAACCTCAAAGAACATTTTTACAATAAAGAGATACAGTATTAGTTAAACTAATGACTTACATAGACAGAATCATGCCCACAATCTTGCCGAATGCTTGGAGCAAGCAGACAGGTCCTGAGAACTGACAGTGCTGGCTGGGGGGAATGAGGAAGCTCTTGAACAAATGTTGCTTTGCAGATGGCTCCCTGGTACCAGCAGAACACTCAGGCCTCACCAGCCTCCATCAGCTGCATCAATGAGGCACATGGCCTAGGCCATGGAGACGTGGCACAGCAGAGAAAACCTTTCTGGGTGAACACAGGCAGCAGTTGGAAGTCTTTGTGCTCCAATTTCGGGAAAGAAAGGGCAACACTATGAAAGTTGCTGGCCCCTGTGCTGAGAGGCAGGATGGCTGTTCTAGACAAAGCCTCATGTGCAGGGTGGGCAGGAGGGTGAGCTGCAGGCTGTTCCAGCTTTCAGGGCGGGTAAACAGCGAGGCCAGGGGCTTCAGGACTGCTGGACAGGCACATGAACATTCGACATTTCAGCAATGGGTTATGACCGGAGGAATTTGAAAAAGAGACTAAGGTGGGAGGATAGATTAATTCTAGGCTCATCAAAAACGTTTATCTGTTTCTAGGTTTGACCACTTTTCCTTCCTCTTCTAGTCTCCTTAGTTTCAATTTGCCTTTTCCATAGCCAACACTTTAGTAGTAGCCAACACAAAAGGAAATGCGCTGGTGGTGCTACAAAGGAAAGTTGGTAGGATTGGCAGAAGTTAGAAAACGCTGAGGTTTGAGGACAGATACAGGGGTGAGGCTGGAAATGGATTCAGTTCTGCGAACAGCAACACAGGACACAGTGCAGAGTGGTGATGGACACTGAATGCTGTAGCAAATTGGTAAGCCTAAGCTCCATAGAGGTGGAACATTCAAGGGCACCAGGAGAGGCAGGATCTGACTGTCCAAGCACAGAAACAGAGCTCCAAGTAGCAGCCTGAGCAGAAAACAGGGGAAAGGTCGGATTGGATGGGGCTTGGAGCAGCTTGGTCCAATGGATGTTCTTCTTGCCTATGGCACAATGGCTGGCACTAGATGATCTTTAAAGTTCCTTCCAACCCAAAGAATCCCATAATTCTATGGTAAACAAGTACCAGAGCTAGATGTGGTGAACTGAATACAGTAAGATAGAGGCTTTTGGGAGCTACTCAAGAAAAGGGTCACGAAAGAGTCATCAGAACTAGTCCTGAGGAAAAAAAAACAGTTCTCAAAATGAAGTTTGTCAGCAAACGGGAAGAGAAAGTTACAAAGTGTATCCCACCAAAAGAATGGGGACACCAGCAGAGAAAAGAAACCAAAACCACTCTCAAAGCAAGAAATATGAGGGATGGGGGAAGCTGGGTGGACAGAGGGCATCAAAGAAGGCATAAAAGCAAACAGAAAAGAGAAAGAAAAAAAATAAAATAAATTGATGAACACTCTCTAGTGCCCAATAAAGACAGGTATGATGTAGGCTGTGAAAGAACAAGGCAAGAAGGACCTGGTGGCAAAGGACAAGGCCAGAGGGTTGCAGGAGGACCATAAAAGCTACCCGGAAAGGACAGGAAGGATGATCCATAGTATCAGTGCAAGACACAAGTGGAAGGGGAAGCAAGAGTAGGAAAAGATGAGAGAATGGCCAAGACAAGCCAGAAGCAAAGTTAATGAATTTAACAAAGGCACAGGAGAGTCTCTACCAGTATGGCAACAGTAATTAAGAGGATGTGGCACCTAGATATGATGGCAGCAAATAATTAAAGGTTGTTAAGAGGAAGTAATTTAAGGCTAATAAGAGACAGTAATTTATCAGGAGCCAACAAGAATAAAGAGTTCAGGAGCAGTAAATTCAACAATGGAGTAAAAATAAACAGGCAGAGCAAGAACCAGAGTCACCAGCATGATAACAAGGACAATCACAGCACCACATAAAGTCTGTACACAAATGGTGAGCAGCTGATGGAGTCCCAGATGAAGCTGTCAGGCTTCTTCCCTCTCCATATTCAAATCTTCCCTGAATACCCATCTGCACCAGGAAGCCTTTGGGAAGATATCAAGCCAGTGATCAGGGAAGACGCATCTTTTAAAAGTAGAGCCTATTGCACTTGTCCCTTGCACCCAGCATCTCAAACAAGAGCTCTTGGGGAAGAGGTTGTTACAAGATCCACACCACATATGGGGCAGACAGGGTGGGAATGGACACAAGGCTGGGGGAGGGTGGCAGCCCCCAGTAGATTCCTGAAGGAAAGTGCCATTGTTGGACTTGCAGAGCACAGGCAGCATGAGGGAGAGGTAAGAGGTCTTCACAGCTGCAGCCCTAGCTATGGAGTAACAACCAAGCTCCTCCCTGGGGAGCAAAGGTCCATCCTCCCATGGGAGCAGGGAAACAGGAGTCCAGGCATCAACCTGGGAGCAGGAAGGCAGGAGGAGCAGGCTGCCTTCCCCACTACTGTTGCTACATCTTTACAGCACCTTCCTAGAAAGCACATGAGGCTTATTAGCCATGCTTCTCGTGCTCCTGCTCTGTCCAGCTCAGACAAACAGGAGATGACCGCTATTGTCCCCGCAGCAAGAATACCTCTCACTCACTCGTGCCCGGTGTCCGAAGCCAGCCAGACTCAGGTGCGCACCCATCCCACTGCTCTCCACGCCGAAGTTTGAACATCTGCCTCAAAGGGAGCGAGTGTCCAGCGGCCGCAGGCCGGCAGCCGGGCTCTCTCCCGCCGGCCGTCCCGGGCTCGGCCGCAGCCCGGCCCTCCCCTCCCTGCAGCTGGGGACACGGGGCTCGGAAGGGCAGGGCTCGGCGGAGCCCAGAGACACACACCTTGGGACACGCATGCAGGGAGCGTGGGAAAGAGCCTAGCGACATGCACCTTCATCAGAAGGCAGATAAAACCACTACAATAATAAAATTTCATTATGACAGCTACGGAAGAAGAAACAAAAATTCTTTGTTCACTGTATCTATAATAAAGTACAAAGGTACCTGCCTTTGCACTACTGGTTGCACAGACAGGTTTCAGCCCTGGGTGAGGACTAGAACTCGCTGGTGCATTGTATGTTGGTTTCCAGGTGGCAGATCAACCCTTTTCAGTGTTAACTCAACACTCTGTGCCACAAGCTACATGCAAAACGTCTTTCCCAGGGTCCTTCTCCTTATGGAAACAGAGAGCAGAGATAGCAAGACTTACTAGTTCCCACAGACATCAAGATTCGTGGATTTATCAGGAAAGAGGGAGGACATTAGGGTCCTCACCAAAAGCCAAGGAATGTGCTTAATCCTCATTAGGCATGGGAGAGTCTACATTGGCAGTCATTCTCAGGACAGAAAACCACTAGAAACCCAACTTTTATTCTTCGTTTGGTTTGGTTTTCACTAGTGCATTCAATTTGCAAATTCAAGAGAATAGCATGGGAAAAGTTTCTATTTTTAACAAAAGAAGGTAAAAACTTCTAAAGTAATGAATTACTCCTGGATAAAAAGTTTCATCTTCTTGAAAGAGTTTTGCTGCCTTATGTACTCCCACACAATACATTTTACATACTTACATTTTGCATGCATATATATACATACAATTCTCCTACAGAATACAAAAATAAATTGATCCATATTATAAACTTACTCTACATATGCATGGTTTTTTATTCACAGACATGTGTGAGAAAGTTTGAGAAAATGAATAACCATACCAGCCTGAGACTAGAGCCAGGGAACTAGAACAGAGTGGATAGAACAAAAGTGGATAAAAGCTGTGTAAATATAAAAATATAAAAAAGAGACTAGAACAAAAGTGGATAAAAGCTGTGTAAATATAAAAATAATAATAATAAAAAAGCAGTAAAGCATCCTGTCCTATCTGCTAATTTTTAAATACTTTCTTTTTACCTCCCATGTTTATTTTTGTTAATAGAGGTCCATTTATCCCAAGCACCAGAGCAGCTGACCCAGTGGCATAGTTACTTCCTGATGAGTCATCCATGTCCTGCGCTCAGTCTCCACTCCTCTATCCCAGTAGGAAGACTTATTTAATTTAGCTCCATCAGAGCATTCATGGTGATGTCTTAAGTGCCGTTAAAAGCACAAACCACTAAGACAAACGCTTATTCCTCAGTTTAACTCATCTCCCCTTTTTTATTTTTTAAGAAATCCATTAATGACCAACCATGTTTCATGACCAGCTTTTCAAAATGACTTTATATGATTTTGCCTCACTTAAAAAAGGTTTCTCTAGTTTTGCCTCAAGTGTTCACAAAACACAGAGAGTCTGGAGTCATGGGTCTAGCTCAGAGTTCCCTTTCATCATGGCATACTCAATTTGCTCTGGTGCATTTTTTCCTAGTCTGGGTCTGCTTTTTCTCTTCCTGTTCCAGCAATCAGGGCTTAGAAAGATTAAATTTTTCAGGTGAAACAGCTCATTTTCGAGGCATTGTCCAATGACTGCTCCAAACAGCCTGGTAATCCTGGCAGAAAGCAAAGGCAGTATCACAGGCAGGGTCTCCAAACTGAGCAAGCAAAACACATGAACTCAACATGAATGACCTACAGAAGGATCACGAATGACCAATAGATCAGTCATTAGTCATTGTGTTATTTGGTAAATTTAGAAAGAGCAGGCATCTAGGAGGACAATTACAGGCCTGCCCAGCCTTTGGATGGAGCTCCTGTGGTTTTTTGAGTCTCTTCAGACGAGCTTCTTTCCTTCTCCCTGCTTTGGGTTTCTTATCTGGCCGATGGGACTAATGATTACTACTGGCTTTTCAAGCCACCTGGAAATCTACTGATGAATTATGATAATAGCATGCTACTATCTTGATGGTTTTTCTCAACTGCTAAAGCACTTCCCTTCAAAATGAATGTGGGCTGTCACTGGTGAGCCAATTCTTATTCCTACACCATACATCCAACTACAGCACAGTGCAAAGGACATAGCACCTGTAAGCACCTCTCTGGATTTTTCATCACTGTGATCTCAAACTTCCAATTCTTCTTACAGAAACGCCAAATTTATTGGCATCACTTAATGGGATGTTTTTAGTGGAGTGAAAGTCCTTGGGCAAGAACCTTTGTTCTGCCTGTGGATAAACAACAAGATGTACTGCTTGGCTTTTTAGGGTTTATTGGCTAGCCATGAATAGCAGTGTTTACAGAGTCCCTGTCCTTTTTAAACGACAAGCCTGGCTCTGAAGATTATGGCACAGCTCTGGGCCCTCCCACAAAAGCCTCAAGATAGACTGAAGGCTGTCCTAAGGAGCCATGGACTGAAATGACACAAATTCTACCTCTCTCCCAGGTTGCATCAATGGAAAGAACTCAACACTGCTGAAGAAATCTTTTATTTGGAACCAACACACAGCATTTGATACTATGACCTACCTTAGAAAAAGATGGTACCCACTGTGGTACCAGAAGGTCACCTGAACAGAACCACAAGCTTTACTAAGCACATGCAAACGCATCTCTGCACTGCATCCACAAGACAGTTCACTCAGACTCTTCAGTTTGCCTTGCAGCCCAGACATGTCTACAGAAACTACATGCAACTTCTTTCAATTATTTGCTCCCCCTTCTAAATCTAAAGCACCACCTTAGCCATCTTTCCCTCAGGCCTTTGACTTGCAAAGGGGAAAGGAAAAATTTAACCAGAAACTAAAGGGAAAAAATACATGTGAAGTGTAGGTTGGTTAGTACAGCAATCACTTTCTTAAAACAGCCTAGATCACATTTTCAAAGCTAAGAGTAAGGACTACCAGGTAAAACAAAGGTTTATTGAGACAGCCTCAATCACAAAAGCTGAAAACAGACACTAAGAAAACACAGCCCAAGATATTTTATTCTTCTCCAGCAAGACCGGGAGAGGTACCTGAAGAAGAATTTAGACCAGCATCTAAATTCCACTATTACAAGACAACCTCAGATGTAGGACTTCTGCACTAATGTGGCTCCCAATTTCATTAGTTCTGCCCTGAGATTTTTTGCTATGAGGAAGCATATCTAAAGAAATACTGCCAAGAACAGTCAGGAAATTTTGCCAGGAAAGGAGCTGACCATATAGGCTCTGTGTACAGATGAGCATTCCCTCCCAAGCCATCAGTATCTCAGGCCAAGAGATCACCAAACACTCAAGAAAAGTAATAGATAACAATAGAAGGATTTGAATGTGTTGAAATACCAGGTCCATTTTTGGCGGATACTTAATTGCAGAAACCTGCTCTTTATCTTCACATGTTCATTGCACTTTAATCATCCTCAGCTCTTCCCTTACACAGAAGAGCATATATATTTTTAAAGGAAAGGCAACCAGACAAGCAAACTGTGTGGTGAGAAGAACAAGCAGCTCATGCCGTATCTTTGCAGCCAGTTCTACCACACCCAACCTCTCTAAGAATGTACTTCCTGGGTATGTTTTTTGTTTTCTGATAAAAATATAAAATGAGCAATAAATGTGGGAAATGCAGATTTTCCATCTCCAGAAGCAGAACACATTTCTTGTATGTCATGGATTGCCACCTTCCACAACACAGCCAGATGAGTAGCCCACAAAAATCAAAAGGCAACCCTTTAATGAGCTGTGGCTTACTTAGACAAACAAATCAGAATCATCCTGGGAACACCATGTGTCTTAATATTCCTACTTGGACCCAAGCCCGAGTCTCTTCTGTCCCTACTGCAACCAGTGAAATAAATGGCGATCTTACAACCACATCAATAAAAGCTATTCAGCACTTCCCGAGACCCATAAGTAATCAGGGTAACACTATTAGCCTGTTAAATATTTAGTGTCACTTGGCCTTCAGTAAAAAGGAATTGTTTCTAATAGCTAGTTAAATTGGGTCAGATATGCCAGACCTTCCCAAGACCATAGGAGAGAAAAATGAGACAGTTAAAGCAGGGATGTTTTCTTGTGATACCACCTACTGAACTCTCCAGACAATGAAATTATGCTCCAGGCAGATGAAGTTAGCTTCAAACACTAGAGTTTCCCCCTAGGAATTTTCTAACTTGGAGTGCCAGGAGTGGCCCTTGCAGAAGGGTACAGGTGCCACAGAAAGCACCACACTGCTCCCTGAATGCCTCTCACCTACTTCAGGCTCAAACACTGGCTGAACACGTGCCAATGCTCTGCCAGGCGAGGCCAGGGTATTTCATCCCTGTGTGAGACGACTCAATCAATGCCACCCAGAAAGGAGTACCAGGCAGTCAGATCAGGCTGATCTGAAGGGCCAGAATATCTCATTGTATCTTTTTTTCCTGTGTAATCATCTCTTATACAGGAAACGAACTGGAAACAGTGCTATCAGGCTGATTGCACAAATAAAAAATATACATCCTAGGCTGGTTCACTTGGAGTGAGAGGTGCAGATGACAGTATCTTCAACACAATCTAGACACAATTAGCTGTTCACATAAAGAGGTGCCATTTCATCTTTGCATATCCTAGTAAGAAATTCAGTTCTGTTTCCTGTTGCCTGCTGTGTGTGTGGTAACTTCATCAATAGCTTCCAGCTCTCATGCTGGAAAGGAGAGTGAGTTCATCCCCACTCAGGTTCTCTGGCCTGTCATGGCTCTGCAGGACTGTCCTCACTGGCTCTGCTGCTCCTTTTGCAAGGGAGCTCCATCACATCCCTGGCCTCTTCCAATTCCCACACTTTTACCACAAGCAGGAGTAAGGACAGCAGGTTCATAGTTACACAGAAGCCCTCTTGGTTTTCTCCCTTTCCTTTCCTACAGATCCTAATGCTGCATCCACTTTTATCTCAACTATTGCCATCTCTCCAGCTCCATGCTCAGCTGGGACGGGCTGTGATGACAGTTCAGAACCATCTCATCACCATCTGTGCGGCAGACAGCCCATCCCCATGTGTACTGCCCTATTTCCTAACACAGACTGCCACCTGAGCTAGGGTGACACTTGTGCCTGAGCTGCCAGAACTGAGGACCAAGGCAGGAAACTCATGGGGAGGACATAACATTGTCAGAAGTGCTATCATTCTTTCAAGTATGCAGGGACAAGTGTTCAGGTTCCAACCTGCTGACTATTAACTCAATTTGGGGCACACCTGCTAAATTCACAGACAACACAACTGCACAGTGCATGACCCAGAACACCAGCATCGAACAAGAGAAAGCATAAACAGCAGCATGGCAAGACTTCATTTCATCTTAGCAAACGGCTTTTCAGCCTCACATTATTACCATGCTAAATCAGTTTTACCTCAAGCTTGACTTCTTCGTCATTATTTGTATCACACACAGTAACCACCAAAACTGAATCAGCATGTTTATTCAAACACGTTATACATAAACCCTTCAAGAAATACATTGCAACTAAGCCTTCGCATATCAGATTTTTTCATTTGCCCTGTCTACAAGACACACTTTGCCAAAAGAGCATCATCAGACTAATTAAATGGTTACAACAGAGAACTGCATGTGATGAAAAAACAGTTTAAGAGCAAAGACCATACAGAGAACATATTACTGGGATTACGGCCCAGCATGGATCATTCAGAAACTGATAGGAGGAAGTGCTATCCAACAGAAAACAAGTATACAGCATCATTAGTATACATTTTCCATTAATAATTATTAAAAAATAGAAAAACTGTTAACTTCAAATATTACTTTGCTAGCCACTATACCTATAAGGTAAAACCATAAATGGACTAACTCTGCTTAGGAGGTGGAAAACATTAGGTCTCTAGAATTAACTAGAGCCCAATTCAGCACGCTACTTATGCACGTGCTTAAGCCCCACCAACACTAGTAAGGCTTACACATGTTGAAATATTATGATTACATTGAGAGATTTCAGCATACATCGACAATGAAGTGCATGCCAAACTTGCACTGAATTGGGATCATATCCTTTAAAGTACAAGTTACATACACACTATAATAATCATGATCCTCCTCTCTCAATCTATTGTTCTATCACAAGAAAAACCCCTACTGAGTATGAGAAAAACTGACACAGTCCCATGAAGAAGCATGTTTTTCATGTTTTATTAACAACTCCAAAAGTATGCACAAATCAGTGCCAGGGACATCTATCTTAACTCTACTTTCCATCCTCAGCCTTTCAGAACAACAGCATTTACCCAATTTGCACCAGTATAGTATTAAAACTCTGCATGCAATTTGCAAGTTCAAGATCAAGGAACTTGTTTCTTCAGATCCCTCCCCAAGTGATCAATAGATTCTTAGAACTATACAGCTGTACAATAATGTCAGTGACTATATACAATCCTGCACAAGATACCGGAACAAAGCCACGAAGTTACATAAATAAATTTTCAACTTCAAAAATATTTAATTTCTCTTGCATTTCAGTGTAACTAAAAACACAAACATCATCTTGGCAATTTTGATCTGTATCAGCCCTCTCTAGAATAAAAAAATTCCCACAGAATTGCCCTTGTCCAGAAGTTAGCTCTACGGCTGTTTAAATAAAATCAGTCGCGCCATAGCTATGAAATACAGGTAGCCAGGAAAATGTTTTACATACTTGGGAATGAAGCATTCCCTTTTGGTTGGAGGAATTTGATTGTTGGGTTTGGGGTTTTTTTACTCTTACTTAACCCACTATATAATAGTGAACAAAATACTTTTGTTTCATAGAAACAACTAACATTTGCCCACACCAGGCAAATGCTCTATTTACAGATTCATTAGGACTGCCTGACTGACAGTGAGTGTAAGTGGCTGAACTCCAAGAAACATGGAGCCTAAAACGGCGACACTCTCTGCTGAATCGCCTTCCCTTTGAGGATACGTCTTATCTGGGGAAGAGAGAAAGACAAAAACATCAGTATTCATCGTCTTGAAGTGAGTCACAATCTGAAAAAACCCCACCCTAGATCCAGTTTTGCATTCATTTATCCAAGTGTAGGTCCTGAGTTCAATTACACCAGAAATTATCCCATTTTACAGCATGTGAACCAATGAAAGGCAACAATCAGCAACTCAGCTGCGCTTAAGTTACTAGTCTTAGGTCAAGAGCCAGTTTTTTCATCAAGTAGGAAAAAGGGATTTTTTTCATCTGTTACTCAGGCCTAAGAATTGTCACTACTAATTCTAACAAGAGCAATAAAAGCATGAACTCAGGCCATACTGAGATGAGCAAGAGAAGGAGTATTGCCTCCAGCACATTGCAAGGTTACACTGACAAAGCCTATCTTGATAGGTAAAAGCTTCTGAAATGGAAAAAATAAAAGCTGCACCTGAAACCTAAAATTTCAGGTCTGTATATTCTGCCTGATCTTGACATTGACGCTCAAGATCTGAAGAGTAACATGGTATTTGCTAAATCTTTTCCTGGAAAGCTGCAACTCAAAACCCCAAAGAAACTTCTGGAGCGGAGTGCAGCTTGTGAGTGGACAGGGACAGATGGAAGGACAGGGCTGTTACGAGTTTTTCACCTGTTCCCCTACAAGGCCGTCAGGAACCAGATGCACAGGCTGCTCGTTCTCCAGGTTCCTGGCGCTGGGGTCGGCGCCCTTGCGCATGAGCAGGCGCACGGCGTCCAGCTGGCTCACGCGGTACTGCAGGCTGGCTGCCACGTGCAAGGCCGTGTTGCCGTTGTAAGCCTGGGGACCACAAAGCAATGCCATGAAGGGAAAGTGGGGGCACAAGCCTCTCTTTCTCTAGCTGCATCATGAAAAATATCACCATACCTTTGCATTAACAAAAGAGAGACAGTTGGGCAGCTCCAAAAAGAGACGAATGAGCTCCAGGTTTGCCTCCTCTGCTGCCAAATGTAAAGCGGAGCGACCACTTTTGCGATCCTATCAAAAAAGAAACTGTTTAGTCTTCCCTGCAGGTGCTTCACCTATCCAGGGGCAACACGCAGATAAATAAAAATAGCAAGCGAAGTAACAGCAAAGTGTTGAGCAAACATACTCGCACTACAATTCATCAAAAGTGAATCTGAATATATATATTTTAATATCAACATCTAATGAACAATGGAACCTGATCTCATCTGCAGGTAAGCTTGCATAATGTAGTATTTGATATTTTGTGCATGTAATGGTCTGGCACAGCACAGATCTGAACTGCACAGATAAGCAGTTTTTAATTAAAAAATTCGCAGTTCAAGAACAAGGCACCACCAGCACCCTGCTACTATAGGTACCTCAGGGTCCTCCAAACATATTCTTACTTTTACAACACTACTCACTGCAACCAGTGTAGCATCATTCTTAGTCTAGAGATTAGACCATCACCTCCCTCTTTCCCCAGGGTTCGTTTGCATTGATAATACCTTGCTCTGAATAAATGCAGCATATTCTCATCCCATCTGGGTAAATTAAGCTTTCAAATTAGTCTACTACCTTTTTAATAAATGTAGCGTGGGAAAAAGGGACATATTCTGCTTCCACATTCTCTCTGGATCTGGCACTTCAGACTAAGGCATTTTACTTACTTTCGCTTCAACAGAGGCTCCCATTTGTATCAGGATCTTGATGGTTTCTACCAGGCTCTTGTTTCTCAGCAGAAGCTCCTGGACCTCAGGGGAGTGAGGTGGCTGACAGTTCTGCAGTTCATGCAGCACAGCATTATGGGCCAGAACCGCGCAGTGCAATGCTGTCAAACCTGAGCATCAAAAAAAAAAAAAAAATCATCAATGAACAAATGCAAGACAGAAGTATTGACTGGCTGCTTGTTTCAGAGGTTGGATAAAGGAGCTTCTACCCCTATTAAGCCCAGGGATGGTTTCATATTTGTAGGTGACAGTGACTGGTCCCAAGCAGCTTGAGATCTGGACCATCAACATAAGAGTGAAGTAGCAGCTTACTGTGAGCTCTCAGCCAGCAGATGATGAAAGAATCAATATCTAACATACTTTTGTACAAACGATGCATTAGAAAGAGCTGTTTCATGGAAAAAGGGTCCAAATAGAACAGCTTTCTACTGCCAGATTCTGGCTTCTGCCTCCACTGACACAATGTTGGCATTCCAATGTTTTAAACAATGGCCAATTACAACCTACACACTCCATGCCAAACACAGTAGTCACATGTGAGAGGAAAGAGGCCCTGACAGACACAGACTAACCACGTTTTCATCTGACAGATATGTCAATTGTACCTGTAAATTTCCATCTGAAAAAAAAAATTGCATTTTATAGCATTCCCATCAGTAGCTATAAAACTTGTACTATCCAGTAACTCTGTAAATTATAAACTCTTAACTACTCACCATCATAGTTTGTTGCCTCAAGGTCCACATACTGATTGCTTCCCATGGCTCCCTTTTGGATTGCCTACAAAAGTGGGAACAGGTACACATTTAGGTCTTATCCAAACCACATACCGCTTCAAATTTGTTTATTGTCTTACTGTAATAACTGTAATAAAGTTGCAATAAATAACAGCATCTCTGGAAGTGTTCAAGGTCAGGCAGAATGGGCCTCTGAGCAACCTGGTCTAGTGAAAGGTGTCCCTGAGCACAGCAGGGGGGTTGGAACTAGAAAACCTTTGAAGTCCTACCAAACCCAAACCATTCAATGATCCTATGATTAACAGGAGACTTACAGTTTTGGTTTGGTAAACTAGAGGATTCCCCCAGAATTACTCAAAAAATGTTGATGAGAACCTTAATGAGAACTTCAGTCCCACTTTTGAGCTGTGTGTGTAGACAGTCTCACAAGGCTACCCAGAGAGAAGGATAAAGGAAGGAGCGGTGTTTCCAGAGTTTCCCAACACAGCTAACGCCAAGGGTAAGAGTCAATGGCCAGGGCAGAGCTGTGCCTGCCTGCCTCTTACCTGGAGCACCTGGGCATGCCCCTTCTCAGCGCAGACATGCAGCGGCGTCCTACCCCAGCAGTCTGTGGTGTTCACCTGAGCCCCCAAGCTAACCAAGTCCTGCACAATGAGATGCTGATTGGCAGCCACAGCAACCTGGAAAGCACTCTGCAAACATCAAGAAGAAAATTCAACCTATTAGTCATCTGATCTCTAACAGGAAAGAGCAACTAAAACAAATAAAAACCCTAGCTACCTGGTATTATTTAAGCAGTGATTATGAATACTAGGAAGCCAGGACAAATGAAGCAGAGCACATAGTTTTACCGGCTCAAGGTGATCCCAAGAAGTATTAATAGCTCAAGGTTAATATTAGTATGCAGGCAAAATCTTGGGGTTAATATTAAATAAGCATTTCACCTCGTCTTTCCCAAGGTTCAGACATGCGGAGGCACTCAGGTGCACAAAGCAGGTGCAAAGATTTTTTTCAGAACCTCACCTGGCCATTGTGCTCTTTAATATCCAGCATGTGCAGGGCAGCCATCTTCCTTGCAAGAACATAGGAGAGCGCTCGACGGCCCTGGGCCACAGCGATGTGGAGAAAGCTGCAGGAAAGAGGGCAACAGTTACACCACCAGACATAAACCAGGGCTCGAGACAGCAGACAACCAAAGGTACAGAAGGGGTGTTATGCAGCTAGCTTCAGACCTCCTCTGTATAACTAAGGCAGGAAAACGGGTATTTTTTTACCAAGGCAATTTAAAGCATTTAAATTAGAATGTTTTCCTCCTCATTTAGCCAAGTCTAACAATAAGCAGCCGAAATTAGAAAACACATATACTCAAGAGCGCTAGAGCTCTCCATCCCAGCCGTCAGCAATACCACAACTTTCACTTGATCAGCCAAACCACTGCACTTGTGACACAAACACTGCTATTGAACTGCTTCACTATAACCCACAGTCTGCCAAAACCCAAACAGAAACATTCCCCAACCTCCCACAGAAGAAACACCGAGATAAACGGCACTCACGTGTCTCCATCAGCGTCTTTTGCAAGGAACTGGTCCTGAGAGATGTTAGCCAGTTTGTTCTCCTCCTGCTCCACTTGCCACTGAAAGAACGACTTGCCCAGCTGCGTCGTGCTTCTGGCAATGTTTTGGTCGGGCAGAGAGACATTCAGAGGAGCCAAAGAGACACTGCGCTCCAGACTACCACAGAGGCTGCTGAAGTTTGGGCCGTGAGGGGCAACCTCGGCCTGCGGGTGGGCACTGCTCAGCGGCTGGAGGGGACTGGAGATGCTGTCCGAGCCTTCCGAGTCATTCAAGAGGGAGGAGAAGCTCTGCGACGGGCAGTACTGCAACTCGTGGCTCTCAAAGGTGTTCTGCTGGTAGGCAGGAGATTGGTCACTGGCAACAAACGGCCTGTAGTCCAGGGAGGCATCTGAAGGGTAACTCTGTGATAAATCTTGGTTCTGGGACGCAGGGAACTGGTAATGCTGTGGTGGATCAAGCATATGCTGGCTGGTGTGGTCTTGGAATGCTTGGTACTTCTGGGACGGGGAGAAAGCCTGCGCTCCTGGGCTGTCCTGGTACTGCTCAGCGGGCGAGCTGGAGACCGAGTGCAACCAGCTCACCTGCACCGTGTTCAGGGAAATGGGGCTCGACTCGTTCTTGATGTTTATAATGTTCTGAAGCAGATCAGAACTGCTGTCGTGCTTTGGGTCAGTTTTATGTGTCTCCTCCATGCTATCCATAGAAGTTGGTGTCTGGGGTGGGGTCTGACAGGGGGGGAAAAAAAAATGCAAATCAAAACAAGCTCCAGAAAAATTGGAGGTATAGTTGTATCTGGTAGTTTCTGATCATACAAAGCAAACTGAAAAATAAAAGCACGGAAAAAATTACTACAAACTTACCAGGAGATGTGGGTGAACGTTTGCCTGGCGTTTGAAAGAAGGTCCATCAGAAAGGAGTTCATGAGACTTTCTTTTGCCACTGTGGCCCAGTATGCTCTTCAGTTCTGATGAAAAGAAAAGAAACTTAGAATCCATGTCGAGGTTACTCTTACAATTGATTTAAAATGTTACTGCAGGGTGTGTAGTAAAAAATGGCCTACCTGAGTATGGCTCGTAGTTCACCAATCCTCCTTGTGCCTGTCAAGAAAAGTTCAAATTTTTCTATTATTATAATGTTATTTCTGGGGGAAAACAAACAAAAACAAATAAACACCAAAAACAATCCACCTCAAAAATAAAAAAGAAAGCAGCTATGACTTCCTTCTATAAACACAGAATATATCTTAGAATAATTCTAGTAAGTGGTTGTCTAACCCTAACTTAATTGCATCTAATTAAGGTTAGAAAATGGAAATAGTTTAATGAAACTTAAATAAAACCCACTATTTTTCTTTAGGCTTTTCAAGCCATTTGTTATAATACCACAAAACTCAAGAAAATCTAGAGAAAGACACTATTCCAGAGACCTGAGGATTTTTTTGAAACATAAATAACCCAGCCAATTTCTCACTTCTTTAGTGCCATGAACTTTTCTATGCAAAAATCTTCCTCTGGCAACGCTTATCTAGGAAGCTTTCAAACACACACTCAGAAAAAAGAATCTAATCAAATCAAAAATACCTTAAATTTTCTCAGAATTTCCTCTAATTTTTGTCTTTTCAGACTGAAAGGGCCTACCTTTACACTACATGCTTCGCACAGAGAGGTGCAATAGCTTGACAAACAAATCTGAGAAGAATCCCTAACCCTTCCAATGAATGATGTCATTCCAGTCAACATGGAATTTCTGTGGTTTCGCAACACAAATGTGTCTTTATCCAGACTCCCTTTGGAAAATAAAGCTTAGTAAAAACATTTTAAGTGCCTCCTTCTCTCATGGTAAACCTTCTTTCTGCTTTCCTCCCAGCTGTATTCTTCCATTACGTGTTCAGAAACACTGATTCCATCCACAGCAGATGAAGCAGAAGCTCATTTCTAGCGTTGCCGCAAAGCGCATTCTTGCCAGCTTCAGTAACCATTAAAATCAAACCTGTCAGTGCAGAAAGCTGCCGGTTACCTTGCTTTCCTCGGTGGCAGGACCTGAGGACATCTGCTTGCTGCTCCTGAAGTGCAGCAGGAGCTCCTTCACGGAGTTCTTCACACGGACCCCCTGGAAGGGTCCTCTGTGCTGCTTTCCGCCCCCCATGTGTTGTTCAACTGTGGAGACATGAAAACAAAACCCGAACTTAAGCCACGCATTTCGTGTACGCTTAACAAATAATAAATAAAGAAAAAGAAAAAAGTAGGAACTCATGTGGAAAGGCACCTAAATGCTGGTTTAGCAGAGAGGAGCCAGGGAGCTGCCCCGTGTACCCCTTCGCCATCCCACGGGAGCGCGGCTCCTGCGCTGCCCCGAGGACCGCCCTGCCGCTCCCGCTTCCCGCATGGGAACGCCACGGCACCGGGCACGAAGCGCCGGCCCGAGGAGCCCGCTCTGCACCGCCGCGGCCGCTGTGCGCGCAGGGGGATCCGTGGGCGGCCTCGCCCGAGGGCCGGAGCGGGACCGCGGCTCCGNAGCCGTGCTCAGCGATGCCCGCTCGCGCCTTGTCGTCCAAGCTCGCCCCTGGGGGCATGGCGGAATAAGAGGATATCCTCAGTTGGAAAGGCCCCATCAGGACGATCGAGCCCAGCTCCTGGCCCTGCCCAGGACACCCCAGGCGTCAAGCGTGAGTCTGAGAGCGTTGTTCAAATGCAGCTTTGGCAGCCCTCGCTCACAACGCGTGCAGCTGCTAATTGCCACCCTCTTAGGGAGCTGCAGAGGTGGGAATGACCAGAGTCTCCCTCGGCCCCCCACCGCCGCTGACGCCACCTTATGGCCCCATGTCCCTTACCCTTCGCCCCAGCCCTGCCAGTCCGCGGCTCCGGGACACGGGCATGGAAGAACGGAGACTTTTTGGTCGTGTGCATCCCACACGAGCAGCTTCCAGCGAGAAGGGGAACGTGAGCAGTTACTCACAATAGAGATGAGTCATCTGTGTTCCTCTTACCGGCGCGGGGTAGGCAGGGGCAGACAAGGAGTGATTTTGGTTGTAGGTTGCACCACGCTGCGGCGGCAAGAGCCTCTCGGTCGAGGCCAGCGGGGAGAAGCGGGTAAGCCAGACAATGCCAGAACAAAAAGTGGGCGAAACCGTGCGATTTACTGTTAACATCACTGAATTATTACCAATGTTCACAGGGAGACTTCTCAGGTTTCTACTTTTCATACAAATATTTCTGCTTTCCCATTTCCACTGAAGTCACCATCTTCTAAAATACAAGCCAGCAGTTTTGCCCATGAGGTTGAGATTAGGCTGTTTTTAGCACTGTGGCTGCTCCAAGAAATATGTAGTAAAACAGCATGGTCTAACCTGGTCTTTCTAAAGTATATTATGCAAATTGGAGGTCTATAATTTATGTGTTTTAATTATATTGAATAACATGGATCAGGTGCAATATGAAATTTCATTAATCAGACCACGAGAAGGCAGGAGGGAATTGCTTTATATTATTCAAATATTTCTCCCACCATCAAGTGAAGGAAGATTTTTACTGGGAATTATCTAGGTAGGTTTCCACTCCAAAGACTGTTGTTTTACACCATAGATTGAATCTATGCAGCCAGAATGACATTTGCAAGTAGAACTCATAAAACAAAACCAGATGCCAGGTAGTGCCAGAAATATCCCAATAAAGGTAAAAATTCACGTGCTCCCTGAGCAGAAACTCACTCCCAAGCACACCTTCTCCCTCATTTAACACAGCATTTACGCAAGAGAAGATTTATGAAATCAGGCAGTGTGTTTTAAACAAGCAAGGAGATGGTTCCCTGCTCTTCAAGCATTAGACCTCAGTTATGATACCTTAACATTAGGCAGATGCTTTTAAGTATCTCCTCATTGAGAAGTACTTGGTGCTCTGAGATCCTGGAGCCCAGGAATGCTCTTTGCACATGCAGTGGCTGCGAGGAGAACCCACAACTCACCTTTCCAAAGTGGATCCAACCAATGGACCTTTGTGTTCTCATCCCTGCCACTCATTTTAATCTCACAGGAGGGTCTACAACCTGCAAAATGCATCTTGTCTTTCAACAAGCGGATGGTAATGCAAATCCAAGAAGTCAATAATCCAAAAAATTAATTTGTCATCACAGTTGCCTGCCATTCCCTTTAATATGTTGAGAGTAAAAGAGATTTCAAACCAAAAGTGGATTTGTCTCATTGTAGTTCCTCTGTGTTGTAGAAGGTCCCTAAACCACATGCAGGCAAGGACAGGCAGCACCTTTATCCTCGCTATTCAATAACGATTTTGGAATGGATTTAATTGGAGATTAGTCTCTACATATGAATGAAAACTATTCTATAAAACAATGTAATGAGTTTGCATTTGTTTTTTTCCCTAAGAGAACATGGAATTTCTTTTTCTCTTCTATTCCTAAGTCTCTACTCTCCTGAAGGTTGAAGAGCTGACTTGCTCTCCTTTTACCAAGCAAAATCCATTTCAGGCAACACTCTGATGCCTCGGCTCATACTTGTTTCATTCATGACATCTTATTTATCAAGTCTCCTGGCATAAATCTACTCCCAGTCAAAGCAGATTAAGGCAAGTCTAATTCCACCAAGCTCCATAACAAAAGACTCTTTCAAAAATATACACACACCCCTTGGTTGCACAAGATGAGCTGGCTCACAGCAGCCCTGTGTTCTCAAAGTGCTTCTATGAGAGTTACTGGTAAATTATTGCTACATCCACAAACTGTAATTATTAATGCTGCAGACCTTGAGCCTTAATGGGTTTTGGGTTTTGGCCCAAACACTACGTAACATCTGTGGTGACCAAAACCCTGTGAGGCATCTTCAACCAAAGTAAGTTCCTCTGGGGCAGGGCGGTGACCAAAAAAAAAAAAAAAAAAGCACTTGTCACCTCTTCTCCTTGGGAAGGCATCCAGCTGGTTTCAGCCTTCTTTGGCAGAGCTGTAATTCAGTGTACCCCACCAACCTCAGAGCTGGAGAAGGCTGGGAGGTGAGCAGGGGGCAGCCACCTCAGCTCCCTGAGCGCCGTCTGCCCATGGTTTTATTGCCCCACCTCCCTACTGGGATGTATCAATAATGCCAACTAGCGGCCATTAGCAGCAGCATTTGTCCTGAAACCACTCCTCTACACACCTGCAAAAAGTGAGATAGGCTTATCTTGGTATCTCAAATAACAAAAATGAAACAGAATGCACTTGTTTCTGAAAACTCTGTTTCTTCCCTCCCTTCAGAGCACAGCTCAGTATTGTAACATTAAAAGCAATCAGTCTTGCTTTAGATTAATCCAATATACTTGATTAATGAAATAACTTTTGAGAGTGTGACTTGTGCATGCCCATGAGCTACTTCAATGGGATCTGGAACAAACTCAGTTAAGAACAAAACCAAAATCCAGTTGTCTTGAAGGTTGTGCTTGCAGGGTAGGGGGTCTCATTACAGAAAGCAAAGAGGCTGAATGCCAACACCTTAGACTTTTGCCACCAGCTAAACATCTAGGCTAACCAAGGTCATGTGTATCACCTTTGCTATCCTAATCAGAATGAGCACAGAGAAAAGATGCAGCTATGGGGAATGTAGGCTTTAAATAAGTAAATGAATAAATAAATAAGCAAGCCCAGTACATGGAGCTTTGTATTCCCTGTAGAGCAGCATGTAGTCACTCTGGCAGGCACAGTGTATAACCTCCCTCTCTGATTGAGGAACATGCCAGCTCTCAGAGCAGCAGGTATGGGAGCAGAATAAATCTCTCTCCTCAGTCTGTCTTCTGAGCAGCAGTATGGAATAAGGGACAGCCTCTAGGTGAAGTGTCAGAGCACAAACTACTAATAACAAGAAACTTGTTGCTTTTGCAACATGTTTCTGGAGCAGCATGACCTTTGTGGTATTTCATAAACTGGACATAAAAATGGTAGTTTACAATCCAGTTGCTTAATGCAAGTGAATATTAGCTGTGTTGATGTCAAACGTGCCTTATTCTCCACTGGATGCAATTGAGGCTCCTGCTGCAGACTGTGAGTTGAGGTGTGTGGATACCACCACCACACCTCTGCACCCCAGAGCCTTTCCAACAGCACACACCCCCCAAGCCATGCAGCACAACACTCTGTTTGCTTCTAGACTGGCATTGAGAAAAACAAAGGTAACATTTCAGGAACTATTCCACTCCTAGAGAGCATTCAGGGTCTGTACCTGCGTTTGCTTTAAGAGTTCTGGAGAGCACTTGTCAGCAAGTTGGAAGTGGGCCATGACGGAGTTTTACTCTAAAAGCTGGTACAGAGGAATGAGTGTTTCTTCCTATTTGCTATACTTGTATTGCTACATTTTTCCTAGACTGTGGTCTCCAAGACTGACATTCTGGGACTACCCTGAACATCAAAATGGGGCATGTATAATTCTTCATATTAAAGAAAAACTTAGACTTTTTATTTAACATATTTTTGGGGGCCTTACTCCTTTGATCCAGAGAATACCCTCAATTCTGTTTTGGTTGGATTTTTTTTGGTTTTTTTTTTTTCTTTTCCTCTTCAGCTGTCTGCTATTTAGAAAAAAAAAGAAAAAGTAATTTTTTTTCAAAAAAGTGGGTTGCTCCTAAGTAGATCCTTCAACACTGTGTTTATAAAACGTCTGAAATCAGTACAGAATAAAAGAAACCCTAAGCCCAGCAAATGTTGCAAAGCTGGCAGAGTGGATCTGAGTTCTGTGAAAGCAGTTTCCTTGTATATACACCTCGTGTTTGGGGACATTCCTCCCGACATACTCACTGCCCAGGTTAGTCATGTTTTCTCAGCAGCTTACCTATCTCATTAGTTCATTCGTGCCTTGCAGTAGGAATGCTCAGCTAAGAAACACACACACCCCTGATGTCACAGCATGTAAACAAGGAGCAGGAGGCCGCTTCCCCATAGCAAAGGGCAAGGTCATATGTTGCCTATAAGGGATACTGTGTGTACACAGATGAGGTAGAGAGTGCACCTTCTTGCCTCAAAGTCTGTGGCCTGTTGCAGTATTCCAGTTTAGAAAGGGAATTGGCACAGTTTCTCAGTGCTGTTAGGGTTTGGAGGGTTCAGCATCAGCTTTCCTTTTTGCTCATGCTGAAGACATTTTTCCTCCTAACCCAGATGATCAACCTGGGCCAAAACCCGACATTCATAGCTCATATAAATTTCATGTTCTGCTGTCAGATGCAGGAGCGTGTGCTGCAAGCACAGCAGGTGAGTTAGGCTCTGGTGTACTTTGATTTCAGAGTTCCTACTTTCCACAAACAAGGACCACTTCAACCACCTGGAAAACAAAACCCCTTTCTAACAGGGCCTGCAGAGCTGTCCCAATGCACATTGCCACTCAACACTTCAGTGCAGGAATGGGAGGAAAAACTCTCAAAGTGAGACTTGAACCAGTAAAAACATGATTTTTTGAGCTGCTCTCTACCCAGATACTTGCAGTGCTAGACTGAGTATGTGCGTAGTAGCAGGTCAACTATCTAAGATAAAGGTTGCAATACATCCAGGCTTCTCAAGCATGCATTTTTCCTCTCAAAAACATTGTCTAGACAGATTTGGAAAATCTGTGCTCTTCTGGACATGGCAAACCAGTCACATCTACGAGACAGCAGGTCTAACAGCTGGCCAGTCCAGAAACCCCAGCCACAATGCCAGTATTTATACAGCCCACCCGTGCAGCACTTGCATGGCAGGATCAACACCTGCAGGAAACCTCCGCACTGATTTGCACAATCCTACACATCCTGTGTGCATACCATCAGCTCAAAGTGCAGATCAACGAGCAGGAAAGTCCAGGCAGAAGCAAGACAATCAGTAAAAAGCCCTTGTAGCATGTTGACAGTGTAGAGATCATTGAAAGGAATACCCTTATCTAATGCCTTGAGCTTATTTCACTGTGTTTTCCAGCTGATTGAGTTTAAATGCCTTCAGTTCAGACATTCATTCACTAGAGAAATCCCAGCTTTCAAAATATATGTCCATCTGACAACTGGGAAAGTCCTGAAACACAGCTATGGAGCTGTCCTCCATTAGTCAGGCAAAGACACCATAAACAGGAAATTTTCTCATTTAAAAAAGCACCTAAATCAAGGCAGAAAAATAAAATTTTATTATGGTAGGGAAAATGTTAGGTGGCTTCCATACAGTGGTACAAAAATTTTCCTGGCACATAGGATGAACTGCATCTACTAGACCAGGTTTTATTCTTCAGTTAAATGTATGCAGGAACAGCAGGGACAATACCTCTCCACCTATGGCTCAGAATTTGCTGTCACACAAGTCTCAATCACAGATGTCCTATGTCTGCATAAAAGATATAAATATCACAGGAAGGATCCAAATACTCTGTTCTTTCTATAGACTTAACAGACACCTGCTACAGCTTTAGAAAGAAATGCATGACAGTAATGACAACTTCACAGTAACATGTAAATCATGCACAAGTTAGCATAAAACATCAAGAAAGTTGGAAATAAACTCTTTGATTTGGTGGGGCATTGTGCAGAGCTCTGTTCCCAGGCGTTGGCTCCCTCCTCCAGTTCCCAGCTGGGAAAAGACACCTTCCAAAGCCAGACACATCCTGTCTGACAGGACGCTGCTCTCTACAGAAGCCAGCCCATGGATGTTTAAGTTTCCTTTTAATTTCCTGCCAATTTCTTAAGAAGAAAACAAAAGTAAAGGCAGCTCTTGTTCCTACCTTGCCCGCTTTGTCTCAGGAGTTTGTGACTGGGAACACACCAAGTCACACAGGGGGTTCTTAGCAGCACCATCAGGACTGAGTTTTGCTGCTCTCGAAAGTCCAGGTGAGAAGCAAAGCCAGGTCAGATCACTGGGGCTGCAGCAGCAGGCAAAGACAAAGTAAGGAATGGGATTCTTCCTGCTACCCTGCAGCTTCAAGCAGCCCAGGGATGGGAAAGGAGGCTTCCCAGTGGACAGGACTGCTGCTGCAGACCTGTTTCCAGCAACTGATGAAGATGATGATGATGATGACAATATCCCAACCACGATCTCCAGGGTGGCAGGCTGCAAGGCTGCCCCAGCAGCCTAGGGCTTGGCTGGTGCTTGGCCCCCTGTGACAGAGGGCATTTCCTCCCTGCACACACCCTACTGTCACCCACTGCTGCCAAATGCAACAGGAAATGTGGCTTGCTGCAAAGAAAGTAAATAGAAGTCTAACAAGCAAAAAGAAAAAAAAATCCCTTGCTGAAACGTGATCACCCAAGCAGATACTGGAGCTTTGTTTGGAGCAGAAATATGGCCTTCTGTTCAATGCCCTGTGTGGCATTTGTCCCTGACCACTGGTCACCCAGTCTGGCTGAGGGAGAGCCCAAGGTGTTTCCTTTTCCCTGCCCTCTCTGTGCCTCCAGCAAACCTCCACATCCCAGCTGAAATCACCCGTCTTCCATCTGAAGTACGTGTGAGCTACCCACCCCGGGTCGCAGGCACGTCTCCAATGTCATCATGGCACACACATGCCCCCAAGACATTTGGGGTCTGAAAAATCAGACCACATTTTATCCTCTGCAAGACTCTTTGTGCTGAGCTGCCCTCCCTGCTGGCCAGAGACAGGCATGGTTAATGAACCAGGGTGCTGCATAATCAACCTCCTGTGGTAAGCCATGGAAACCCTTGCCAGGCAATGAAAAAAAGGTTTATGGTTTGGTTTAATAAACCCCTTAGCATAACAAAATTTAAAGTGAATTTTAAGCGCATTGAACTTACTTCTTTTCATTCCCACAGATTTTTTTTCCCCAAATTACAAGAAAGAAGGTGTAGATCCCTATTTTTATATGCTTCCCTGTGTTGTCTCACACTGCACCATGACAGTTTACTCCTGTCCCGTTGAAGCTGGCAGGCTCATATGCTGATGGTGCTCTGCTATTCCAAAATTACTGATGAGCTGCCAGGAAAGAATTGTAATCAAGATTATACAAAACACTTTTTTTCACTAACAATGCTTCTTCCATTCAGTATTTTCACTAACAATGCTTCTTCCATTCAGTATTCTCAAAGCTTAGCTTTCCATCCATCCATGCTCTGGAAAGCTATTACATCCTCCCCTAAAAATGCGTATTGTTTCAGAGAGAGTTGCCCAGAACAGCTAAGCTGTTTAAGAGTATTTTGCCACCAGATTCACTGAGGGTTTTCAAAAATCCCACCATTTTTTGTGGTTTCTTCGCTCTTGGCTGTTACCCTTTACCTTCCCAAAAGCCAACCACTTTTCCATCCTCAACCCCAAAAAGCACACAGATAACTATAGCACAAGCCACTTGCGAGGTTATTACAAGTAAATAAACTTATGATAAGCCAATATTGTTTCAATCAATTATGTGTTTTAAGCAATAAATCAAATAAAATTATACCCGCATACCTTCATGTTGGAGGAGGGAAGTTAGAAATAGGTCTGTGGAAAACAAGCCCGTTCTTTGCACCCCATTGGCAACTGATCATTCCTTATGGCCATGCCTGTGTGAATGACTGAGAAGTTCCTCTGAGGTTTAAAGGTGTGAAACAGAGAAGCAGTGGTAAGGAAATTTTTCTTGCCCTCCCTCACGAAAGTCCTGCTTAGTTTGGCTTTCTGTTCACAAAACAACAAACTAAAAATCCCAACCCCCTAAATAACACCCCACAAGTTTCTTTCAGCTCCCGGCTGAGTACCCACAGGGCACCTTTAGTGCAGTGGCTCACACGCCACTTATCTTTTGGCTCTGGTTAACAGGAAGGGAACGGGGATGTTGTGACATGTGAGAGGAAGCAGGGTGGAGGAGGACAGTGGCGTGAGCACGGCTCCCTGGACTTTTTCTGCACGGGGGAATTTCCCAGGTGGGGTAAGCCCTAGTTGAGGACATTCCCCTGTCAAAGAGGCTGGCAGGAAATCCCAGGCTGGCATAACACTGCCAAAAAAAGGTCTAGAAAACACTGATATGAGATAAGAATAATGAAAAAGTGCTGTGCAACAGTGGGGTGAAGAGAAACTGCGGGTACAACTCAGTGAGGTTTCCTTCCTGGCTGGGTCAGGTTCTCCTTGCCCACCTCCTGCCTGCAGTGCTGCCTGTACGGCCACAGGCATTAAGCTGCATCTCGGTATCCCTTTTCTGTCTTGGCACTTCAGGCTAAACTGGACAAGCAGGTGCCTGCATAGCATTCACATAGGAAGCAAGACAGATGTAGTGTCCCACAGGAAAAAAACAGCTCCAGCCTTTGGGAGGTGGTGCAGGACAAAAACCGCTGCTTAGCTTTCAGCAGGATTTTGCCCTCAGAAGGGTTGGAATGAGTTTCACAGGGTGTCAATGTGAAAGTTCCATACACCCAGGAGCCTGATTAAAGTGGGAAAGGGGGTATGTGTAAAAAAAAATAAATAAAAACGAAAAAAGTAGTCCCATTTATCACAGATGTATCAGCTGTGAAAGTCACCTGCTTCAGTAGATAAAAATAACCTTCAGTATAAAAAAAGCATCCTGGATTTTCCTAAAATGTGAGTAGATCCATCTGAATCATACTACCCTTTTCTTCTCCTTTCAGAAGCGGCATGGGCCAGGATTCACCATGCGTATCAAACATGGTGAGCAAGGACAGGACACCCAAATCTTTTCAGAGCAAACACCCCTCACTTTCAAGTGCCTTGTGTTGCCCCTTCCCAAATGTAGCTGATAACAATTTCCAGCAGCTGACACCAACAAGGCAAAAGCACTGGACCACTGCTCCCCCTGCCTGTTGTGTCCCCAGTGCCTCCCACAGTGGAACATAGATGTTAAAAACAAACAGAACATCCTCAAACTTTACCCCCACCCTTACCCTGCCCCAGCAAGCTGCAGGAGGGGAGGTAGGAGAGAACATCTCCATCCCAAAGGTGATAAATTCTAAACCTTCCCCCTGCAGGCAGGAAACGCTGTGTGGGCTCCATCTTCCTGCTCGCAGATGTATTATATCACTGGAACATCTTCAACTGATAATCTTGATGGGTTCGATACCTCTCTTTGAAATCAGGATGGTTTGTTCCAGCTGGGGCTGGTACTTGCTCACTGAAGGCCCGTGGTGCCCTCAGTCTTGCCTAACAGGGACAGGGCCGTGCCTCATCCAGACCCTTGCCCTGCCCTCTCGCGCAGCAGCTGTGAAACAAAACCTGCTGCCTTGGGGGACCCGAGGGACTTCTGAGTGCCCCTCAAGGTATGGAGACCTCTCTTTGCAAAGAGGGCAGGCTGCAGTCCCAAAGAGGCACAGATGGCCCAACGCCACAGGCAGCAGGAGCAGCCCCTGGAGCACCACTCAGTCCATCCTTTCTCCCAAGTGTCACTGCCTCTGGAGTTAGGGCAGCTCAGGTGCTTTGACTCCAAAAATCACAGGGGACATTTGTTATCAGCTGAATATGTGATGGAGGTCAGCCCCCTCCTGGGCACCACTCACCTGTGCGAAGAGGTGAGTACCTGCTGCAAAGAAAAGGAAAATCCAGGTCTAAAAAGAAAGGCAGGAAGAGTAAAAATGCCATAGCTGATGTGTGCCTGGGCAGGATGAAAAGTCATGACTCCAGCCAGAAGTGAAAATACCTACTTGTAACAATGTTTGTTACATACCAGAACAGGGGCAACAGGACATCAGGAAGAAATGTGTTAACACAGGGAACCTACATTTCAACCAGCAGATATGAAACTTCGGGGTTTGGAAGATATACATATGTTGAACACATTTTACAACAACGTAAATTAATTATAATATCTGCTTTTTACTGGAGCACCTGGTATTTTTTTAGTTTTTTTTTTTTTAAGATAGGACATTTTCTTCAGTAAAGTAACTTTCTAATTTTACTTATCAGAGCAAGGGCAAAAGCAAGGCACAGCAAAAGCAAATAATAATACTAATACACAGGGAAGAAGTACAAATGTGGAACAGAAAGATATGAAACCATTAGAAGGAAGAAACAGCCAGAGACAGAAATAGCTGCCTTGCCAAGAGCAAGCAACAATTCCCTGAGAGAAGCTGACTCAGAAAAGAGGGCAGGCAGGACTGGATAGCATGACTCACCCAGCTCAGGGAAAACGAAAGGGTAGGAAGGAGTGGAAAGAACTGACTGCAGGATGGAAATAGGGGAAAAACGCTGTAATTTGTCATGGTTCTTTCACTGTAGGTCCTTGTGCAGGTCCTTTTGTGAGCTCCTTCAGAGTGAGCTGCCACGCCACAGCAGAGGAATAGTCCTCGTCATATAAATACTCCTGGTTGCTGCAAACAGTCTGCAGCAGAGATTTACAGGGAAAATGGACAGCCCTGTACCAAACTGAACCAGAAAACAATGGGTGCCTTCAGAGGGCCCAAGCACAAGGGCAAAGGGTGAAAAGCACTTGTCCACTTTCAGAACTGACCAGGGGAGGAGAGAGTAAAAATTGGAGGGGACAAAATGTTTAATGGATGGCTGACTCAGAGAACACTGACTGCCACAGCACGTCTTGCTCTCAGACCACAGACACTGCTTGATTTTCTATGTTGCAGAAAGAACTAACTTGAGATGTACTATATCCTGGTAAAGTTTACTCCTCTCGATCCTTTTCTGCCTTAGGAAAAAATTATCAGATTTAAAAGAGTATTTTAGGGGAAAAAATCATCCTCTGAAGCACAGTCTTCTATCTAAGAATTATCAAATTTATGTCATCAATTGATTTCACTCAAACAAACCTCAAGTCAAAGAGCCTCAGTGGTATTTGTGACATTTGTTTTCAAAACACAAACTATGCAGGAGTTAGAAAACAAACCACCACCAAGACAAATATGTTGTGGCTTATGTTTTTCATTTGAGAGTCATCCCAGACTCTTTTTCAGTGCCTCAAAGCCCTCTTCTGGCCACATTCATTAAGGGATTAATTTATTAAGCCCACACCAGCTGACAGAGTTGGGATGTGGGGGAGGGTGTGCTGCACTTTCACTTAATGACATGCTCACTCTGCAATCTGGTGCTCACAGAAAGTAACTTGTACATTCAATTCTCCAGCATTCTCCCACAAAATCCCTCTTTGCCTTTCCAAGCAGAGAAGCTCCTGTACAATTCACCGTGACAGACTCACAGAGCAGACCAGCTTACATCACCCAGAAAGCTACTGAATTTGCCCACGAGAGGCTAGTAACACCAACAGTGCAGGAGGACACAGTAACTGGGACAGGATTTTATAATCACTGCCCAGATACAAGCTAGGTTCCCTTACATGAGAGTTCAGATCTGCGTGACAAGCACTGTGGTGAATTAACAATTCAGGAAGACTCAAAGATCCAGATTCAAGGACATAAAACATTTCCCTGATTTCAAATACATTGATCTTGCACCTTAAATGGGACAGCTAATGTTAGAAGTTACCTTACATGCTGCTAACTGGGGATGCAGGGCTAAACCATGGGATGAACACAAGAAGCCCTATTCTAACCAGATCAGAAGTGTTGTTTTGGCTTTTTGCCAGCCCTGGTGAGCCTCCTATCCCTGTGTCTAATGCATGAGACTCAAGCCCCTGCCCTGCCAAGCAACATATGCCATCTCAGGCAATTTGCATGCCTTCTCTGAGTCACCATAGTGTCTGAGGAGCACCTGGCACATGATGAAAACCTGTGTGTGCACTCCTCCTTATCTTCATTGCAAATGCTTTGGGTTTCTCTTACAAAGTTCCCCAGCTATGATATCTGTCACACCTACAGCCATGTGAGAACACAATACACATGGCTTCAAACCTGAAAGCTGAGTTTGGAACTGTGCTTAACATGATTGCTGTGTCATCGCTGTCAGGAGGGCAGAGAGGAAGAGGTGGACAAAGAGGAAGAGGTGAGTGAGCAGCCTGGGTGGGAAGAACTGTTCCTTTTTTAAAACATGTGGAATAATACATCCATGTGCATTCAGTGTGCTATCCCAGAGGAGTCAGTCTGTCCCACACAACTGGTATTTCCTTTGGAAATCTCCACATAACCAAATCCCCGACCTTCTTCCTCTCCCTGGTGTCACAGAGCAAGACCTTTGTATGTTATTTTTCCTTAATTGCATCCTACATTATGCTTCCCCTCTCTGTCCTACTCCCCACTCTCACTTCCCCTCTGATGAGGCCTGGGCCCTGACCTTACACCACACTGAAAAGCAGCTCATACTTTGCAGCCTCTCACGGTCATTTTTGGCTGAGTGAAGGCTGATGGAGGTTGGACACGACAGCAGCACATCTTTAATACAGTTTCCAGAGCCAAATGCTGGCACGAAGCTGCTTTGCCTTTGCCCTGTCCCCTCGGGGCCGTTGGGACTGGCGAGAGCAGGCTGGGCCATGGCCCCAGCTCTGTGCTCGGGAGGAATGTGTGAGCAGCACCCAGACCACAGCCCGGGCCCCAGCCCCCTTCAGCACTCACAGCAGAATGAGAGGGGAACAGAAAAACGGAACAAATACGTGGCAATACGGCCTCAGCACTCTCTCCTAGCCGGCAGGGTTTAGTCATTCAGGGAATTTTAGCCTGGTCAAGCAGGCTACTTTTGGCTATATACGTCAGGAACCAGCACAAAGGGCATCGCACCCTGCTTACCGCTTTCCCAGCTGCAAACCCTGGCTGCAAGCTAACTCCAAGGCAAGCCAGAGAACATCCCCCAAATCCTCCAGCCTTAGGCCATCCCAGAGACTCCCCAGTCTGTGCCAGGCAGCCCCTCTCTCCCCCTCCCCATGATCCTGCAAACACAGCCCTTGGGCTCATGGAGCAGCGGACACACAGCCCACCAGCACAGGATGCCTTACAGCCCTTGAACACTCCGACTGACTCCCAGGACACAGTTCTCCTCAATTTCTCTTCCATTATTCAAGTAAAAACTGTTCATAAGAAGAGAAGCAATGATCGTGCTGCATCTGCTCTTCACTCTTTTTTAAAATGAAGTGGTTTAAGGATTTCCTGTGGGTCAGTCAGGCTGCAAAAGCCCTCAAAGAAGGAAGCCTAGATTATGTACAATCTTTTATTATGTGTTGGATACACCAACAGAGGGAAACAACAGTGAGCATCAGTGCTGGGTCTCATGTCAGGCACAGATCACCCCTCTCCAAATACAAATCACCTACAAAATATCACTTAGAATGAATTTAATCTATAAACCATAGCGTGAAACTCCTACCCAACACACAGCACAAAATATAATAGGTAAAACTCAGGGAATTACTATGCCGCTATAAAAATATAAAGGATGTGAGGTTACAGCAAACAAGATAAACTGAGACTAAATCAGATTAAATGGTTCAAGTAAACTTGCCCTCTTTATTAGAAACTTTTCGTTCTCTAAGCTTTTTGGCTATTTAAATTGTTTTTCTGATCACATCAGGAAATAAGACAGTAGAGCCTTCCGCATATTGTAAGCATTACAATAACATACATATATTAGAAAAAAACCAAGTTTGTTCTCAACATACAGAGTTCTTCACTGCTCTCAACACAGAGTAAGAGCCTTCCAAACAGTCTAATTACATATGAAATGCTCTGAACTTAAGGAGTAAGTGCTTTATAAATGAAAAACACATTTGTGACTGAAGGTTTTTGCTGTTACTTAAACTGTCATGAATGAAAGAATGTTTTAACCCACACTTCTGCAACAAAGCCAAAGCAAAACCCCAGTGTCCTTCACCCCTCAAGAAGGCAACTTCAAACCTTAGTTTTTGTCATGTACACATGAAATTGTCACCTGTAGTACATAAAAAGTTGCGCAGACACTTGTGGTAAGCAAAATTTCATTTTTAGTTGCTTACCTCTAACAAGTAAAACAATGAAAAACGGTGATTTAAATCTCATGAAGCAGTGCTGCACTGCAGATGAAATTAGAAGCAATGAAAACTTGAAAAAGGGAAACTTTTGCTTTTTATCCTCCCTTCTCATCAACAATTCAACTAACATTTTTACTAAATTTCTAGAAGGAAGAAATCAAGCCAAGAAGAGATACATGAGAAACAAGACTCTCAAAATATTACAGTGCAATGCTAATAAATATAAAATGGAGTTTACTTATTTTATAAATAAATTACTCTGAAATCTTCTAATAAACACAATAAAAGTAGTTTCTTTCACTGGAATTTGAGAGAGCTGGATTTTGAATGAAGAAATTAAAAAAGAAAAAATATCCATTGAAAGATTCATAATCAAAATGATCTGTACAAAAATGAAAATATCAACACAATTTCTGCCTTTCAAAGGAAGAAAATGGAAAGAAAAGGAAGACAGGGCTTTGAAAAACCTCGTGACTTAATTTTTTATGTGTCAAGGAAGATACTTAACAGATGTTGAGAAATTCCTTTCCAGTCCTGTTTCACATTAAGTAGCTTCAAAAATAATCAGCATCTTAACCTAGTTCTCTATTAAAATCCATTTAGAAGTTTAAAGAAACTGCTTTAAAAATATTTTATTGCTTCTGTGTTTGCATATTCTGTACACACACAACTGGTGCAATGGTAACATAATGAGAATAGAAATGAAAATTCATTCATAGATCATCTGAATGACATCCAAAAGCACAGTGTTTCCTAGGATGGGTAAATCATCAGTTTCTTCGTTTCTCTTCCCTGTCTATTTCAGAGTCCAAGGAAATATAATCTTGATCCTCATTCTAAATCAACTGGCAATTTCCCTGAAGTTCCTTACCAATAGGTTAGTTCATCTGTTACTAAAAAAAATTCATCTAATTAATCTAAAGGATGAGGTTCTACCAGAAGGCAATTAGACACCTTTGCTAATAGCAGTCCTGGTCTTTTTTCCTCAACTGTCAAAGCATCCAAAAGAATATTTTCTTCTCTCTCTGTGCTTGGTAGATAACAGTGATATAAAGCTGCTGTTGAAGTGCAGTAGCAAGCACTACAACACCCAGAGAAGACACATGCAGCCACAACACTTTCAGACACAATATGGCTTTATGAGTTAAACTGAATGGTCAGTCCACAAATTAAGTAATTTCCTTCAAAGTAAGTCTGAAGTCCTATTTCCATGAACATTGTTAAGACAGAGATGTTATTTGGGATGAAAGACTTTACCTATTTTAAAAATCACACCTGGAAAAGATGAAAGGTCAGTTTCCATTGTGGTAGTTTACTTTCCCAGACCTGAAGTGGTGTGGCCTCTTTTTAGCAGAGGATAAATTGCCATTACCATATTAAAGTTAAGAAATAGTTACCTAATGCATGGGCAGATGCTGTGTGAGGCAGTTGTCAGTGGGAACCAGCAAACTGGACCTCTTAATTGCTGATTTGAAAAGCTAAGAATAGGTGCTATTTCAGTGTACACAATTCCTCCAGACAGGCTTAAACATTTTAAATTGTCAAGTTCATAAATTGTTAAGCTTATAGGTGGATAATACTGATGCTTTTTACATGCTAAAATAATTTATATTTGTATTTGAACCACTTCTCAGTTGCCCTTTAAAATGAACACAATAAGAAACACTGTTGCTGTAGCTGGTAGCATTGGCTCTCTTCGGCCTCAGGCAATAAGAGCACAAACTGCCTTAGGAGAGCAGCAAACTTAACAAGGGGGGAAACTTTTCTAACGTAAAGACATTTCGATTATTTCACTCTGTGCAACCTGCCAATTTGCCTTACCAATCTTCTCAGTGTGCTCACAAAGATTCAACTTGGTTTTGACAAAAGCCAGTGAAGACTGGCTTTGGCTTGAGTGGGACCAAAAGTAAGACAGCGTGGAACACACTTCTCTGCTGTTTAATTTGGGAGTTGAGTTTAATAAAAACTGTTTTCAAAGTGCTTCTAGTTAAAACTGTAGACAGGCTCAACCAAATCAGCAGCAGTAAATGCCAGGCCAGGAGGCTGCAGAGCCACCAGCTGGCAGCAGTGAAGCTCGTGAAGAAATGACAGAGCTGCCAGATCCTGAAGAGGAGTCACTGCATGGCCTTGACCCCTGCCAAGCTCAGCAGGGGCCCTCGGGGTCACTCAGCCTCCCCGTCCAGACGCAGCATAGGAAGGATGGCCCAGAGCCACTGTCAGCAGCCCGGCCTTGCGGGACCCTAAGGGAACAGCTGAAGCTCGCAGGGAATGCAAACTCAGTCACTGGCAAATTAAACACTTTCACTAGCAAATGCTTTAAGCTTCAAGTAGGTGAGCCTGCAACTTGAACTTGCAGAAACTGCCTGAGACAGTGTTTTCACTGAGGTCATAAAACACACACATCCTCACTACCGATAAATCAAGAAGTAGACAGTGTATCAAAGCTCAAAAGAAGTTCAGTAGTACAGGAAACCAAACTAAAATACTGGCTATTTGCACTATTTAGCAGTCATCTGTAAACAACAAAGGTGCCTAATTAGTGTGCTCCATTAAACTTCAGCAAATTTTTCATGACTTAATTCTACAGATATTGTGATTGTGCTTCTTTATTTGTGACTTTGGTACACTCCCTTTATGTCACTAATTAGGACTTTGAAAGAAGAACACTGCTTCTCTCACACACAAGTGGAGGAGAGAGCCCTTAAGCTCTGGAATGCTAAAAGACCACTCCCAAAATCCTTCCAGGGTTTCACACACTGTTCTGAGCAACACAACCCTGGCAACAGAATGAGTGTCACATGGATTAAATTGGGCGTACAGTGCAGACAACTAGTAAAGCTAATAACCCAAACTGTTTGTTATTGAATCCTTGCAATTTAATTTAAGGTGCTCTCTAATAATCTCAGGTATGAATGATAAGCTTGAAGGAATCAGCCTTGCAGGAAGATGTGGCCTGAAGAGCCAGCTCCTCCCTACCACCCTTCACAGCTACCCACACTTAAGGCCACCCTCCTTATCCTGCACGCAAGTACAGTACCCAGAGTTTCTCCATCTCATCCAGCCTCATTCCACAGCTCAAAAGAGCAACTGCACTTCGGCTATAGCAAAAGACGACATAGGGACATCCATTTGTGCTAAGTTTGCAGAGGGCATACATAGGATAAAAATGCATCTATTTGATTCTTAACAATTATTTCATTAGGGTGCAGGTTATGGGGCAAGTAATGAGCCACAGACATCTCCCAAGCATCCACAAAGTGCACAGCAATTCCTGAGAACATTTTCCTCATGACAGAATCAAGCTGAAAGGAATACCAGTCACTGTTGAAGAGGCTCACTTCTGGCCCAAGCTCCTGAACGTTGGCGGTTCTGATGATGATTGAAGTCTGGGGGCTGCGGTCCAGCAGCTGCACAAGGGCTCTGCGGATGTTCCTGAGCCGCCGGATGTACACTTCCACGGGGAAGGTGCTGAAGTGGGACCATATGGTTATGGCTACGACCGTGTTCCTGCCGCCCACGATGTTGTTGAGCTCGTTGGCGATGTAGCGCAGCTCGCTGCTGAACACCGTCGAGAAGCGGATGGGCGGCCCGTGGCAGCGGAACTTCAGCAGGATGTTGTGCTTCAGGTCCACAGACATGAAAGGGCCCACGTTCTTAGGGCTCCCCAGGTTAAATTCCACTAGATCTGAAAGCCCGGGAGCAAGTGTTAGTGAAAGATGGCCCAAGAACTTCAAACGGTCAACAAGATGCTTGGACCACAGGGCAAAGCAGGATAAGGAAATCTGAACATATTTCAAAGAATTCTAAACAGAAGGTGAGCATCATTTTACACAGTGGAGTTTATGGGTGTTGAAATGTGCAGGACAACACATTTAGATTTCATAAGGCTGTAAATGTCTTTTCCAAGTTTCCCAAACTATCTCCTTCTCTCTTGTAAAAAATAAACTTTCCAAATAGTCATTGTTACCTTCTGAATCCAGGGTTCACAAGAACCCTTCTAGCAATTTTAGGACTCCATTAAATTTAAAGATTAATTCAAGTTGATGGAATTAAGGCAGCTCAAACACTGTATTCCAACACAACTGAAGCACTTCAGGGGAAAGGGATGAGGGAGTTGGGAATATTTAATTGTCAACTGAAATTCTTCCATTTAAGTAACTTGAATAAGGAAAAGGGCCCCAAAATCTATAAACAGCAATGGAGGTAATTTGCTACCTCAATCCAAAACCTCTCCTGTGACTGGCATGCTGCAAGGCCTTAAAGAAGCAGCCCAAGTGACTTCCTGCCATGCCTCCTGGGGTGGCCTCACAACCACAGCAGCAGTCCTGTTACAAGGCCAACTTTGCAGATACCTGGTGGCCTCATTTACAAGTCCTACATGTTTTCAACATCTGGTCAAATGTATGCTCAAACATTTGACTGTCTGCCAGGGCTTCTGATGAGGTTTTGTCTTTCCTCTTCCTTTGTCACGGTCACTCAGCAAGATCACCTCTGTGTCTGAGACGTGAGAAATAAGGCTTTGTAAAGGTCCTTAAGGACAAAGCTAAATAACAAAAAATTACCTGGAACAAATGTTGTCAAATATTCAAACCACTGCCTTATTGTAGAGTCTCCAAACAAGTGGATTACTTTTCCTTGTAAGCACTCTGTTATATCATCTGATTTGTTAAAATTATGGATCCAATGTGTTCTGGACCTCCACTGGTCTTCGTAATAATAACCGGAAGGGGAAGCTGTGGGATCTTCAGCTCTGTCCATACTGCTTGAATCTGGAAGAGAAAAATCCTTTGAAATTAACGTGCAACCAAAGCAGCCTCCATAATCTTCACAGACACGTAGTCAGTGACTGCTGACCAGAGCTGCGTGGCCGATTATAGTTCAACTTGGTTTAAATCAAACGCTATCTCTGTCGCTAATGTAAAAACGTATGTGACAGCTCTCTCCCTGCGCTAGAAGTGCTCAGCGGTGGGTATTTGCCCCGGCAGAGAGGAGCGAAGGCAGGGAGAGCAGCGGAGCATCTTCCCCATCCCGGCGCGGATCCCGGCGTGGAGGCCGCCGTGCCGCGGCGCACTGCTGCCCTCCAGCGCCCGGCCCCAAAAAAAACAACCCCCCAGAAAACTACTATGGAGGAGCTTATATCCCGGCACTCAGGAAAACTGTAACTCTGAACCATCAGGCCTTCAAACCCAGAAAACGCCAGAATTACAGCTATGACCAGAAATGTTATATGTGCCATTTGAATAGGATAATTACGAGAGTCTCTAATTCCATGGATTTCTCTCTGCTATCTAGCCCGCTCCCCATTTACTGCCTGGGACAGGCAGCCCCCTGAGGAGCAACTACACACCAGGGAAGATCTGCTCCATAGGTTGCCTTTCTAACTTGCAGAAGCTGAACACCACCTTGCAAGCAAAGGTATCAGGATTACAGGAGATCACTGGAAGAGAAACATCAATCTCATGGTTATATCACCCAAATATTGCCGTATTTCTCTTAGTAACCAGGGTGATACTGGCACATCAAAGTTCCATGGGGTTGTTTCAGGTTCCTCCTTTGCCATTTGTGTACTGAAACACCTTGGCTGAACAAGCATGGAGCTCTTCCTCAGCCCAAACACCAGCTGCATGGAGCAGACACTTCCAGCTGTTCAAACACTTCTATTCACCTTGGTGTGGAAACTGCTAAGAACAGTCCATGCCCTGTCATAACTAACAGCAGCTTAATAAAGCACACATTGCCATGGCCAAAATCGTGCCAGGGACTGCTTGAATTATGTAAAGGTACAAGCACTAGAATTCCAGGGCCCAAAAGCACCCTGTGATAGATGCTTCATTATAACAGATAGCTATAACCATCTTTCCTAATAAGCAATTTTAATTGCTCTTTTTCTATTCAATATCCTCTGCATGTTGTATTAGTATGTTAACCTTAGAGGTCAGAGAATGTTAACCTCCTTAGACCTCACAGGGACACTGTAAAAAGCAAACCACTATTACTTGTATAACACAAATAATATAATCACAATTACCACAGAACAAAGCCATCAGAAAATTCTATCTGTGGATGATTCTTTAAATCTGACAGCAGGAACAAGGAAGAAAAGACAAACCCAAGTAATAATGTGGACTCATCCAATATTTATAAACAGGAAAAAGGAATAAAAAGCCTTCACATTGTCATGCAGTTAAAGATTCATTCGTAATGTGAATTCACAGCTTGAGTTTGTTTGAGTCTAAGTTTTGATGTAAAAGCAATTCAATTTTTCATCTTTTAGATGGACTCATATATATATATATATATATAACACTGGTACTAGAACAACTTTTTGGTGCCTCACAGTAAATCAGCATTTCAAGTCTGTCTATCGTATCATACCAGTTTTGGCCCAGAATTCAGAACTGGCCCTTACTTTGAGATTTTACAGAAGAGAATATAAGCTCCAATCTGAAGTTAAAAACTAAGGATAGAAATAAAAACTTGTATTTCAGAAAAAAATAGGTTTTAAAAAACTTGATCTCCATTTACCACCACACAGAAAAATATGCACAAAAAGAACAGCAGGACATCAGTCCTGACATCAGTGCCATCAGTCCTAACAAATCCATACATTCATGAACATTATACCAATGAGCTCAGTTTATTTATTCAGAGACTGCTCTACTTGGAAGGAATTTCCCTGAGGAAATGTGCCACTCCTATCAACACTTTTTAACCCAGCTTTAATCCTCAGGACATTGTAGGCAGGCTTTGATCATTCATAGCTCCTGGAGGAAGGGTGACAATCAAATTTTGATATTGCAGCAGTTTCTGTCAGGAAATGTACAAGATAAAAAATCTATAAAAACACATCAGCTAAAGGATCTGGAAAAAGAAAAGTGGTGGAGGGTAAAATGCTGCAAGTCTAGTACCAGAACTGTATTTTCTTAGTGACCAGTAAAACTATAACCTTATGAAAAAAAAATGTGCAAAGTTTTCATTTAAGAAATAATTCTCTGTGTATCACATTTTATGCAGACTTTTTAGAAGGATTATAAGCTTGCATTTGAATATGAATGAGATAAAATCTCGGAATTTACTTTACTACAGACTTTGTTCTGTTCTTAGAAAGGGCACAGAACAGTTAGAATGGTAGGTTCTGACATCCTGTGGTAACACAAATTATAGTAATACTTGAATGCAAGTTATCAAAATGTCCTAGACAACATTCTTAATAAGGAAAGAAATTAGGAAACACCACACAGCTGTTTTCATTAGATTGAGAGTTTGTTAAGCAGTTACTCCAAGACATTTTAAAGTGTGAGTAAATGCTAAGGGAAATAAAGGACATTTTTAGCAAGAGAACAAACTTCTCTCTTCTTCTGATTTCTTTTTTTTTTTTTTTGCTAAAAATCCCATTTATGTATGTAATATTAGAAAAAGATTTTTCATTGTTTCTAAACTTGTATTACAGTTAACACCCAGAAGCCTTCATTGTCTCAATAGATATTTCATACTGATTTTTTTGCCATGCTAAAAAACCGAACAAATTATTATTTGATGCCTGTTGTTCTTTTTATAAATTTAGTTATGAGTTACAAACAAGAATCTTACGCAGTTCACTTTACCTGTAAATGCCTTGGGCTTTACAATGACTGAATCAGGTCCACTGGAGAGTATTGGCCTTTTGATATTCACATCACTTGAACAAAAAACACAGCAATATTTGTAAAAGTTATTGTGAAACTTGAAGGTAATATTCATCTCATTTTTTTCTTACTCCACTTCAAATAAGCACACAGCACCACAAATTTTTACTCTAAGTTTACCCCACTTCCTATTAACTGAATTCATTCTGCATTTACTTTGAGACCACCATCTCGTTCTGAATCCATTTGGAATCCGAATTCAGAGTTTCACGGCACTGACACAAATCTTGTGCACGCTTGTACCAACACAAATAAAGCAATCAAGCTATCAGAGGTCTGCAGGAAGATTTGGGGATTTGCCCCAAAGATGTCCCCAGCTTGCAGAACATGTGGGGACAAACCACTGCAATGGTACAGGGCCACAGCAGCAGCTCCCAGCTGACTAATACTGAGCTCTTGTTCTGTCTTTTGCTACTGTTTTGAAGAGAATCCTTTCTTGGGTTTTTTTCTCCATTTAAGAAATAAATTATTTGAAAGTTCTATAAGCCACTTCGGTCAAGGATCTCAGAGCTGAATGAAACAAACAAACAAAATAACAAAACAAAACCACAAAAAAACCCTTTCCCATTCCCATATGGAAACATCATAAATATAAATTATACTTTACAGGTGGACTGGCAGAGACACAGAAAGTCACATGACCCCATGACCCACTAACAAATTTGATATAGAAGAGCCAAAAAAAATTCCACTGATGCTTACTTTTTATTTCTGGTCTTGGTTATGAACATGTGCACATACTTTCCTAAATTAAACTATTTGGAGCTGCTACTCAAATCTTTCCCAATTTCAGCCTCAAGTGAACATTGTGCCAAGTCCTCCCTAGAACATCTTTGTTGGAGAACAAGGCAGTAGCCTACAACTACGACTCTGACACAGTAACTAACTTTATCTAAATTCAGCTGTGTAATTTCATACAGAAGCAGTTCTGTCACATGTACCCAGGCAGTAAGAGATGGTTTGGTTTTTTTTTAATGCTGAATGCAGAAATAAAATATGACTGTGAAACTAATTTAGTTTGACACTTGAAATAATATGCACAGATCGTTTCCACTTCCATGGGTATTGCTCAGCAATTTGTTCTACCAGGTGTTTTCCTTAGGAAGAGTGTTTCTAAGATTTGAAAGTCATATTAAGCAACAAGGAATACATTTAAGATAAATTTTGATGAGGACAAAAACAATCGGTAATTTCTGTAAAAATACGCCTAAAGCCCAGACCCTTTTTAGGTAGCTTAGATTTGGCCAAAAATACTTCTCAAAGCATTGTTACTGGTATTGCAAGTGTAGTATGGAAATGGGAAAAAAGGAAACAGTCCCCCAAACCATCACCAGATTTAGACAGCATGCTCTCGTGAAATTCAGTAGCACAGAAAGAGAAGCACAAAAAGAGAACTACATGCCAAGTTTCTTCAAGATTGCTAAGATTCTTGCACTGCTGAATGGAGGGGAACAGACTATTCAACAACTAACACCAAACACTTGGTCCTGCAGCTACACTGCTCCTCTAAGGCAATATGTCATATTTAAGCAATAGGCTAAAGATTGTATAAAAAAACACCAAACAAAACAACCTGACTCAATATATACAAATTCAGTAACAGACAAACCTTTGGAAAAAGAGGCTTTCCTCTTGTGTCAGAAGACCTTTCAGATATCCACCTTTGGCATGACTGATTCGGCTGGCACAGGACAATTTTCGAGGCTTGTAACAGAACCATGGCTCACCCGTGTAGAGATCTGTGAAGTTACAGACTGGGAGACCTCCGGGCAAGCAAACGTTGCACTCTGTAGTTTCTGAATACCTCCCAGACTTGAATGAGCTTTTGAAATAGACTCTGTCTGGCCTTTCCTCTCGTAAACGCAGGAGGACTTGGATTGCTTCACTCGGATGGACAAGTGACACAGAAACTTTGACCTCTCCTGGCCAAAGCAAGGTAAAGAAGACTTTGTAAAGGCCATTATGGCAATCTACAATCCTTCCTGCTGCTCCAGCTTTCAGCCCAGGAGAGTGAATTCGTGCCTGCAAATAGTCTCCTCCATACTGCTTGGGTTTTCCTTGGAAATCCTTCATACGAACGAGTACCTCTAACTGATCACCCACCTTGAAGAACCTGCTGGGTTTCACAATCACGAAGTCACTGTGTGAGGCATCAGTGCTCTGTGCAAAGGCGATTTTGCCATCAGGGGGCTTTGGCCACTGTATTGCAGCAAGCAACGATTCCTGCTCCGCTTGCTCCCTTTTGGACAAGGCCTGCTGCGTGTACCCACAGTAAGGCTTCCTGGTAGTTTTGGTTGTCTGTGACAGAGAACGCTGGGCACTGTTTTCTGTTATCCAGTTCGATCCTGAAACTGTGTCATCATCCAGGTGCTGGGGAGAAAAAGATTACCTGAAGCTGTGCTATGAAATGGAACACTGGGAACAATAGATGCTTTGTCAGGAAATGATCCCAAGAACTGGGCTTTGCTTTACAGAGCTTTGAAGCTGACCAAATGAAGCAGCTTCACTAGAAGACCCAAATCTATTCCTTTGACCATGGGATTTCTAAGGAAACAGGTGGGCAACCTGTGGCTACCCTGCTTTGGCAAGCAAGCATTTAAAAAAATCACACTCAATGCATGGCAGTGTTTCAGCTACCAGAATATTCTCTAAATATCAGCAATGTGAAAAAAAAAAATGACAAAAGGTTGGATGCTTAAGTTATAAGTCATGTTTTCTCTTCTTCTGCAGTAACATTTTAGTCTTGGAGCACCATGAGGTCCAATAGCTGCCCCACCTAACACAAGGAAATAGAGTTTCTTTGAGATGTTACACTGCAAGTTAAGCTGATGCATCCCCTGCACATGCCTTCCAGAGAAGTCTGTCGCATGTAGCAGCTGCAGTCATTTATCTGGTCATACTCACATGGCTTCTTGGCTAATTACCTGAAATGCATGTCTCCTTGTAATGTGCACATTGAAAGAAATAAGAGAACAGAAGCCCAGATCCTTCTGGGACAACGAATTCATGAGCCAGTTGGCAAGTAGAACAGTGCAGGGCAAGCTAGGACTAAACAGGCAGAGAACCTGCTTATTTATTTATAAGACTTTAAAATCTATATACAGCTGATTCTAGCACCAAATGAAACAGCAAGCAAAGCGTCCCCTAATCCACACAAGAGTTTAAAAATTAAAATAGTTAAACACAAAACTAGACAAAGAGAGGGGACTTCTGCTGTAATTGAAAAAAAATGTATTTTGTGCAAAAATATCAGTGTCTAAAACCATATTTTCATGCAAATGACTGCAGATACCATCTTTCTTATGACATCACATAATTTTGCAGGTTAGCATTAGGAAAATTATAAAAATAGCAGTCTAAGACTCCAGCAGTACCCTTGAGACTTCTAATCAGCAAATCCAAAAATACCCTTCAAATACACACAAAATCAGTAGTTAATGAGCAATTAATTACCAGGTACATATAGCAGAACTTATCCATAGTTCTATTTCATAAAGAAGGAAAATAGTTTTTCAAGTGAAGATTAAAATAATACAGTGTACCATTCACATGGCATCAGACGATGTAGTATTTTAGATTTGAAAGACTGTTAAAAATTCAAACTAAATTATTTGAAATATTTAAAAATATCGTTGTATTTACCAATATGCCAGTGCTTTCTATTTACTTTCTCCATAACTAACTGCTTAGTAATGTACTAAAAGTCACAGCACTCATATTAAAGCTTTTTTCATTGTCATAAACCTTTTTTAGGCCATGGAAATACCAGCAGTGTCTTAAAATCATTTGAACCCCACTGAGATTCAACATACTTTTTTAGAAGAAAGGTAAACCTAACAAGCAATAGAAACACATAAGCTTTTGAAATCTGTGACATAAGTTGGTTTTGATCACCTTCAGAGTAAGAAGATGAGAACACGATGTAGGATGGATGCACAAAATCTTTGTTTGATTTCCACGTTACACTGTAAAACTTGAAACTGTAAATTGCTTTTTTTGAAACTGTAGCTGTAAAACAAATTGGCACATACCCATCTCTACACCAGATGTTAACATCACAATAGAAGCTTTTGCTTCTGTTTTATATTCCCACCCAGGATTTAATAAACGTTCCCTAAAGGCCATCTGAGATAATTCATAATTATTTTTGTTTTCCATCACAGCAAGCCAAGCTGCAGATGTAAGCTGCACATTACTTTTATTAGTCCAGTGAATTTCACCCAAAGCTGAGGGTGAATCTCAGGCACAGTTCTACTTTAAATCTTGCCTGCATGCATTCTTGAATTAAGCCAAGGTTCTATTTTTGGATAACTTCACAACTTCCTCCCATCACTTGCTCATGCATAAATATTCATATACATATATAACACAGAAAATACTGCATGGAAATATTTTTAAAAATGAGCTATATATTTTGGTGCATCCAATAAACCAGTAACAATGTCTCAGCAGAAATATTTATGCATTTTCCTAAAGAGGGGTGGGAAGGGAGAATAATATGTGTATACAGTTAATTGTTGTTTTCAATATAAGTACCCAAGAGAAAGTTTCTGGTTTTCAGTTGGTTCTACAATGGTTGGTACTTCAGGCTGGGGGATATGGGAAAAACAAATACTTTAGAATTAAGAAGAGATAGTTATCTAAGAGAGCTTAAAAACTGACGTATCCTTATTTTTAATCTTCTGTAAATTTCCTCAGGGTTTTCAACCCAGTCTTTGTGCCAGAGATGTACAAGATGCCATTTCTGGCCTAGCTAGGCTTTCTGAAGTCTTTCCAGGGGCATACCTAAATCTTTCCATGGGAAAGGGGGCAGAGAACACCAAGCCAACAAACTCATTCAGAAAACAGAACATGTTTAGATGTCTCCAGATCACAGATTTTAGCAGAGCATAAGGCCAAAGCTCTTCACTTGTATGCAGCTGAGAACAAAGACAAGCACTTTGACATGTCCAGGTTATGTCCAACTACGCAGAATAGACCATACCACAAATACTTCCTCAGTCTACCTTCAGAGAGCCTGAGGGGGAAGCTCCATGAAGGTAAAAGCAGAGCTTCTTCAACATCCTGAAGGACCATTCTTTCTCCAGCATCCTTGTTCATCTTTACAGTCCTCTCTCAAGCCCAACCAGGACCATGTATTGTTGCTGAATTATAAGCTACACCATGTATGTTATTCACAGTAGAAAATATTGCAGAGATTGTCTTTGCCCATAAAGGCAGGAAAAGCCTCAGAGTCAATTAATACACCAAAGATCCTTGACTGGAATAGAAAAGCTTTCCAAACCATCTTCCTTTTTCAAGTGTTTCCCAGGCTCAGCTCCAAACAAGTACTTAAGTTCTTCTACCTTTATGGATATACAAGGCCTGCCCCGAGGTAAATCATTAGCTTAGTTCATCCCCATTCCATTTTTACTCCTGCTTGGCATTTCCAAATCTCTCTGACTCCTCTGTGTTGTCATACCAAGACTATGCAGATCTGAGGGCTTTTCACTGTAGTTAGTAGCCAAAACAAAATAAAATGCCTTTATGAAAAACAGATAAAGAGTCTCAAGAGTGCTCTTCCTTTATGACACAGATTCTTTTAGTGTTCATTACAGGCTCCATGTTGGATAACACCTGCTTTGCTTATTTCCATGTATACTTCATTCAAGGTGTCATGTGTTCTAAGTGCAGTTCCCAAGAGGTTTTGTTTTTTGGGTTTGAGGGTTTTTTCTTTGTGTAGGAGGAGTTTGTTTGGCTTTTTTGCTTTGTTGGGTTTTTTCCTATCTTTTTTTTTTTTTTTTTAATTTACTGCATTTTGAAGCTAACAGAACCCAAATGTGACCACAAAGTAATTTAATGGCTATCTGCCAAGTAACACAGGCCGGACAGAAGACATTACGTGTCAGTTAAGCACAAATAAATCAAAGCAGTTCCTGCATTAGAGATGTCATGAAAAAGAAAAAAGGAAGATTTTTATGAGAACTAATGGAAATTTCAGCTCATCTTCTCAGCTTTTGGCATTCTCACTACCAACTAAGCAAAAATTAGATACAACATATAGATTAACACTGGCAATAATGCTCTCAAAGATATTCTAGAAGGGTCACAGAGTACTTGGGAAGATCTGCAATGAACACCTGTCCTCAGGTAAACACCACAATGTAGGTGGCTGATGAAAATGTTGAGTATTTCCATTGCTGCTGAAAAGGTGGAACTCCATCTCAAAGCCCAGCATCTTCCACCAGCTGCTAACTCCTAGCTTGGCCTGGTACATCCCAAACAGCTGCTGCAAACCTGCCTAAGCCACCTTCACTAGAGCAGGAAACAGCACAGGAGATTCCCAGGCAACAGGCACAGCAGGGAAACAAAAGTTCCAGGAGACAACATCTGAATCTGAACAAATACCAATTCCTGAAAGATCAGTCGTCTTATTTTCAGTAATTTTACACTCAAGTACTTTATTTGTTGTCAGATATGAAATCCATTCTTTATCATTACCATCTCACAGCAGTTTGAGTGGCTGCTAAACTACTCTAAGTGTCAAGGCCAATCCTCAAAAGCCATCACTTGACAGTCAAGTGTTCCAGAAATAACTGGAATAAGATAAAGTTATCTTTTGTAGGCACCTGCAATTTAGCGGCAAGAATTTAAAACTTTGTTACACAGTTCTTTTGTTCAGTTTCAGCTGATTTCATCTGCTGTCCTGGCACGAAACTTCCCTTCTCCCCATACACTCTCTCTTCAAGGTGCTTTTAAATAAAATAGTGCTCACAACCAAACCCGAAGTGGTTCTGTCACTCTAAAGGCCACTGGTACAAATACACAAACCCTCCTGCATCCTGAAAGCATGGTGTTTGGGCAACAGCTTGATACTTCACAAAAAATTATTGTACATTTTATCTGTCTGGCTATATTTACAGAAAAAATATAGTAAAATAAACCCACATTTCTTCTGGTACTATATGATCAACTACATGACCTCAAGGGAATAGTTACTCCATAATAAAAAGCCAAGTAAATAAAAAGCTGGCTATCAAACGTTTTGTGGACAGCTTGATTGTTTTTTTGTAAACACAAGATAAGGAAAGTTAAATTCTGACGTGGGTGTGACTACTAGGAGGGTGTCATTAGTAGTTTAAGAAATAAAGAGGGAACATTCCAACGTGAAAAAATATAAAATCCTAAAGCAAAAAAAGAAGAGAGACTAGCAGGCAATTGCCTTAGATCTTGATCTTTAGCTACTTGGGTTGGATGATTTGGGGATGTGAAATATGTCTGATGCATTTACAAACATACTCCCAATAGTAACCAACAACACAGAGCCTGAACAGATTTGGTTACAGATATTCTGTGAAAGCTTTATAAGATTTTTTTCTGGCTTTGATCTCTGACTGAAAAGAATCAGCATAAGTGCCTATATTAGACTCCTGGAAAACTGAGCCAAGACAAATACAGGAGCAATCCCACTTAGAAAAATCATGATAACCAAAGGGATCAGAGTTGCATGTTATAGTGTAAAGATTTACCAGCAACACAATTCTTAACTGAGTTTAGAACAGCAGATATGTAAAGGGCAACAAAGCCACAAAGACACTTATCATGGACAGTGGGGAGAAAAAGCACAGAGTGAACACCCCACCTGCATTTTCCATTTTACTCTAGAAGCACTGCCAGAGTCCTTTGCTCTAAGAAATGCAATTTTAAAATAGAAAGAAAACAGTTTAAGATTCTAAATATCAACATTTCTCAGGCAACATCCTAGGTCAAAACCCAAAACAACATAAAACCACAGAAAGAGAAAACAAAAGCTACCTCTTCTGAACAAAATGGATCATGCTAACTTGAACCAAAAGTCCATCAAATACATTATTTTGATTGCCAGAAGTTTCCAACAGCAGGTATGTGGGAAAAGAAAACAGACCAAACATGTTGTGCCATTTCCTCCTGTAGACTTAACACACTTTCTAGCACTTTATGGTTTAGATTTCTTAAACACTAGGGCAAACATCTTTAAGATCTAGTATCCCCTGATGGATTTTTCTTCTTTGCATTCACCCAGATTTTTTGAATATATGCATTTAATAACTACAAAGACTTACTGCAAGGGCTTCTGCAGCTTTGCTGCAATCCATAAAAAAAATCCCTGCTTCCTTTAAAATCAGCATCTGCAGTTTTTATTTAATGTGTCCATTAATACTGGAATATGTAACAAACGCTCGGTTATTGATCCTGAGTCACTTGTGATTTCAGACTTCTCAAACCATCTTCCTTACCCTGACGTGATCCTCTTCGATTCAACTGTATTTTGCGTGGGATGAGGGGGTTTTACAGCCCCTCTTTTGGATCATTTCATCTGGGCCTCACTAGCCAGGAGGAAGGAAGATTCTGCAAGCAGCATATACACAACTTAAAATCATAAAGCAATTACGAATGGGCTGGCATGCACAAAGGACAGCCATAATTTAACGAGGTGTTGGGCTAAGCATTACAGTGCTCATCCACCAAACGCAGCAGCAGAATGCCAGGCCAGGCAGGCAGCCAGTGGGCAGGGCCAGCCTCCAGGGCTCCCTCAGACAGAACCTCATCCACCTGGACTTTAATCTGGGGGTACTGACTAAGCAGTTTGAAAGTACCTCTGCACTGAGGTGACAAGTAGAATGAAGAAATATGCAAGGCAGACGCAGCAGAGGGAAAAAGGGAAAGGCAAATAAAAATTGCATCAATACAGGCCGGAGATGAACAAGGCAGTAACAGCTCTGCAGGAAAAGACCTGAGGATTCCAGGAGACAGCAAACTCACCATGTGTCAGCAGCACAGCATTGTGGCAAGGAATTAACAATATCCTAGCCAGCTGATTGAGCAAAGTCATAGCTCTCCTCAACTTGACCATGGTGAAGTCATACCCAGAACTGTGTCTGGTTGTTGGACAACCCACCAGAGTGGGCAAGATCAGCTAAGAACCCCTGAGATGATTAGGGAACTGAAATGACACTAAGGTAACCAAAGCATCTTTTTTTTTAAATCTGGAGAAGACCGAAAGGGGATCTAACTGCAGTTGTTCACTACCTACAGGGGAGTCACAAAGGAATTGGAGTTACAGTACACCCTAACAGGGTAAGAGACAACTTCCTGTTGCAGATAAGGCAAACGTTCTTCCCTCTAAGATGAATGCAGCATTTCAACAGGCTGCCTAGGTAGGTTGTGACATATGAGTGTCCTTGAATACTGTCAAATGTCAAAACACCCTGCTGCAATCCAAGCTAACTCTGATGCCAGGATTTTTAGGAGGGTGTTGGATTAAATACCTCCAGACATGCCTTCAACTATGAATTTTCTGTGATTCCAATTTATAGCTAAATATAAGATAAGGTCAGAAAGTCAATAATGTTGCTCAAGCCATCTTAGAGAAGAAACAGGCTCTACTTACCTCTAACTGAAAAAAATTATGGACCAGCACCACAACAGCCAGCACTGCCATAAGCAGGCAGAAGAGCTGCAGTCTGAACGAGTCACGCCACATGGTCCATTCGTGTCTTTCCCTCCCATGTTAGGCATTGCTGTGGCTTCCATTCACCACAAACACGAATGTCATTTCGTCTCAGCAGAGCACAAGAGAATTCAGTTGACTTCCACTTCATTCCTGCAAGTGCATTTACAAACACTGTATTAAGTCCCAAAAATGTTACTAGAACTAAAGTCAAGTTTTACACTGAAAGCTTACACTGAAAGGTGGGGCAACAACTAGTACAATAGAACGGTCAACAGATTCCTCTTGTGGCAACATAGATTCTTTTTGTGGAACTAACCCAAACAGCATTATCTATTATGTTTCATAATTCTCTTGGATGTGCCAAAGCAAGCCCTTATCATACAGCCGGTCTAACCTGCGGTTGATACAAAAAAAAACCAGGCAAAAGAAGAGTGCAAGATTTTGTTCTGGCAATCAAAAAGACCAAAACAAGTAACTACCACCCTATTTATCTGTTAGGACACACCACCACCATCCAAACATTTCTAGATCGAAAGAGAAACTTGTGGGCTTAGACATCTCTCATTTACCTGTTTCCATATTCCAATAAGTTGTTATTAAACACTGATGTCTGAAACAAATTTGGGTAAGCAAGGTAAAACTTACTTCCTCCAGCTTGCTGCTTGGGAAGAGGGGAAAAATAAATCAACTGTAGCATTAAAGACTAGATACCTAAGAGAGTTGAAAGCAATAAAATTTAACTTCACACATCACCTATAACATTACATCTCCCTGTTTTGCTTTTTTATCATTCCTTTTATCTCAGGTACTCATACGCAGCTCTAAAAATAAAAAAAGAAAAACTTCTGAAAAGAATACAACGTGTTGGGATGTGGTGTTTTTGGTTCTTTAAATCTAATAATAATACTGTCTTTCATTCACTTTCAGAAAATATTGTTCCTTTAAGGTTGCTTGACGGCTGATCTGCTATAAAATCCCAGACTTAACAGCCACTGATAAAGTTCTCAGTGTTTGCTCAGAATGACTCTTAAACCTTCCTTTCTTTCTGAGAAGGACAATTTTGATGCAGTCTTTTTGCAAGCAAAAAGGGTACTGTTCTTGAAGAAGCTCTAAACTTGGAAACAGAAAACAGATGGCAAGGAGAGACAGTCAAAAGACACCAATCTCTCCAAACCCAATATTCGCAAGCAGCATTACTCATACAACCATGCGCCAAGCGCAACAACATAATCAAATGATTATATAAACTTTGTATAACTTTCTATAAATTGTATAAGTGAGACTTAATACAATTAAGATAATATAAATACATGGTACCTATAGTTTTAAGACTATATTAAAAGTGTAAATGAAGCATACATTAAATATCAGACTTAAGAAATTATTTATCAAATGAACACAGGCTAGAAAACTGAAACACATTACTGATATAACCAGGACAGCCTCAAAATAGACCATACATCAAGTCGCTTTACAGGGATTATAGGGATTATAACTTCAAATGCTTTGCTGAGAATTACAGAGATTGTATTTCTGACCAATGAACTAGCATTGAAAGAGCAAGACGTCCATTAAAGTGAAAGTATCAAAATGCCACAAAAATGCAGCTTTGTTGGAACAGTTTATGAAATTTACATAAAACAGCAGCTTGAGTTGTAAATTGATAATAAATATACCTAAAGACATGAAAATTCTAATTTAAGGACATACATGCCCATTTGAGGAAGGAAAACAAATACATTAGACAAAACCAGAATTTTCAGTACTGTTGCTGAGAATTCTTTCCACGTCACCGAAAAGGACAAGATGCTGAAAATTAATAGACTGTCATCTCAGATGCCTAAAAAGACCACAAATGCTGTTCCATGCATTTTAATTCAAAATTTTCCATATTCTGTAGATGTCAAATGCCCTAAAACATTTAAATGTACAGGTTTAGAGCTTTCTTTATGCTAAAGACTTAATATACTGCCAGTTTCATCACAATTGACGAACAACTGATCTTGCTCATTTTTGTATAAGGGAAGCCCATAGGTGCACCAAAAAGCCTTAGGTTCTTACCCTACTCCTTAAATGTTCTCTGAAGTCATCCACACAAAGGGCCAGATAACCTTGGGAAACAAAACATTTAAAAATAAATACATCTATAGACACACATATTTTTTAATAAAATTCATACATTGGTGGTTTGCTTGCAGTGGCACGAAATAAAATTGCAGTTATGACTTTTTACCTGTAAAATCACTTTACTTTCTCCAATGACCCAAGGATTTTGTTGAAGTATTTGATTCTTTTAAACTTCAACGCTGAGCCTTTGAATTTTCTGCTATTTATTGCTAAGTATTACTCCTCTCAGCTTTGTTCCGTGTTACCACAAGCCCCATTTTACCCGATGTTATAAACAAAAACCGGTTTAATGAAATTTTTATGAATACGTCATAAATTATGCCTCATGCTCCATTACAAGATTGTTGCTTTGGGATTTTTACAAGTTGTCAATTACTATCAGCTCTCTATCCCCACAGCTCTCGAAGTCAGCAGCATTACAAAAGCGGGCATGAGCGCAACCTCTCCGAATTCCGCCATGGAAATCGCAAAGGCACAGAGGAGCCGCTACCTCTAGAGCGATGCCCAAACCATGTAACCGGGGCACAGGGGCTCCAGGCTTGATGCTGGCGTGGCTACCAGCACGGAAACCCAGATTTGCTGCTGTTTTGCGC
>WBMY01002657.1:1531759-1554059 GCA_013397315.1 Donacobius atricapilla
AACGCCCGGCCCCGCCGCCCCTCCCTCCGGCCCGCCCCACACGGCAGCGGCCGCCGCGCCTCCTCCCGCCCCGCCCCGCCCCGCTCCGCTACCGCAGCCTCTGTGCTGAGAACGGGCGGTGAAAAGGAAATCACGCGCGAAACCCAACCAAAACAACACCGCCGGCCCTGTAGTTTTTCAGCCAGGGCAGGTGAAGCCTAAGAAAGCAGGATGTGGGAGGGTGGCGCGGAGCGGGGCACTAGGGCCTGGGTGGCATCACCGCGGTCCCCGGCCGCAGCCCCAGCCGAGAAGGCTCTGGCACGAACCATCGCAGCTCAAACGCCGCCGAGCCTGAAGGCACGGGAGCAGGGAGCAGCAGAGGCGGCTCTCTCTGGCTTGGGCAGAGAGAAGGATGTGAAAGGAGAGCCTGGCCCCAGAGCAGCGGCAGGGGCCGAGCGGGGGATACAGGCACGGCCCGGCGCAGCAGCGCTGGGCAAAGGCAGGTGCCTTGAAGGCAGGACTTCAGTGTGCTTGATGGGGACATGCACGCAGTCAGTGTGGAACTCTGCGCCCTGCACCAGAGCCGGGCAGCACTTTCAATCTGCAGGACATCTGCAATTATTGTTGTAAACACTGTAAGTTTGGGAATGCCAAAACACTCACCTGCCAGCACCTCTTTGTATGAGTACAGTTCAAGAGTTTGAGCTTATTTTTACTAAGGAATACATGGGTTGCTTAAAACCAGAAACAAGAAGAGCAGATGAAATGTTCCTGTGAACGCAGTATTTTAGCCATTAGAAATTGCCTACTTTTGTCTTCTGCCCCCACCTCCATCAGCCATAGCTATTTTGAAGAAGTGATCTTACCTCCATTTTTCTCCTTTCTGCATCTTACAACAGTGGTTACCTGGTAGAGATAGAAAGCAAAATCTCAGCAGGCACCAGCTTTTATTTCTATTATGCACTGTAGGTCAAGAATTGAAAGCCATCTGGCTGTACAAGCAGAACACATTTAAAAGATAATTAGAAGTGATTTTTTCCCCCTCAATATACAAAGTCTATCAGTTCTATAGCAGTCTCATTCCTCTTCACTCATCCTTTGTGAGCCATGCAGTGCATCAAACTCCCCTACAACCTCTGCAGTTAAAAGTGCAACCTAAGGCAAAACTTGTGTGCCAAATGCCAAGCATTATCCCATCTCTTAATATATCTGGAGTGATGTTGAGGGTGAAGGCATGGAAGGTTTTCTCACAACAGTGAGAAAACCTGTCACTTTAAGGAAATAAGTACTACTGTGCTATCTTCTGCCACATTTTACATTTCACCTCCCCTCAGAGATGGGAAGGGATCCCCACACTAACTATAACGATAACTGAAGAATTTAAGGAGAGAAGTAGTCTTGATGAAGGCCTAATAATCAATCAAATATACCTTCCCAATCTTTAACATGGTAAACCCTTTTGCACAGAGGCCAGAAACCAAGTACTCAGTGTTTGCCCTAGGCTCTACAGAAAACACCATGTAAAAGGCTCTTCGGGTTTTTTCAGTGTCAATGGCATTAGTGAGGTCTGTTCCACCTCATCACCATGTAACATGTAAATGTCATTAGTCCCAAAAGAAGTACAGCTTCAACAGCTGTCACTCACCTTACATCCCTCCTTGTTTATCACACCAGAAGCACTTGGCAATTATTTGGAGGTGTGTACGGAAAGCTGGATAATGAAAAAGAATCAGTCTTTCTGTAGGAGAAGGGATTACTATATCCAATAAAGCATGATAAAATAGGTGGGTTGGCTGGTCAGGGGAGGACCTTGAGGAGAAACAGGAATGAGGAAAAAGATACTGAATGAACAATCCAGAACGACTGGGCTAAACAGGAAAGAGATTCACTGCTGTGAGGTCAGTATGGGTCGGCAGTTAGAGCCTGTTGGAACCTACAGTGATAGTCTAGCTAGATAAAAGCCTGCAGTCAGAGTCTGCAAACTACTAAGTGCAGTCATAGTTTAGCAGGAAATAACCAGCAGTCAGAGGCTGCAGGGGAAGCCTACAGTAGGAGCTTGCTGCAGCCAGAGTCAGTGAGTAGTTGGAGTCAGGATGGCTCAGCTGTAAAGAGGAATAAATCAGGCCCTCTTTCATGCTGTGATAAGCAAGAAGTCTGTCTCAGCTGATTTCTACCCTCTAATGGGAGGGCTGCTACAACATCTTTCCTTATTTCTTTTTTCCTGAATTATATGCAGTAAAATGAAGTTATGCTGGGCCCTTGGCCCCATTGCCCTTCGCTCCCTTACCTGCAAAAAATAATCAATAAAACACAGTATATTTGATAATATATATGGGACTACTGAACCCATTCCTGATTGAGGAAGTATTCTTGATTGAAGCAAGTATTGAGGAATGTTTTAGCTTGCTCCCTGAGGCAAACTAAAACCTGCTTTTGTGCTGAAGTATGGTGAGATTTAACAAACAATGCATTGGACAGTCTGCGAAGAGCACAAGCCACACTGTTCCCTTTCTATAAAAACCTTTGATCTGTCTCCTTTTGCTACATTACCCTTGTATCACTTCTCCAATCTTTTTTCCCTTCCACAGTCCTCTGGGTCTTGTCCTTCTGCTGTCCTTAGAACAGTGAGTTTCACTCTCAACTTGCACACAAGTTCATCATGTCCCCTGGTTTTCTGGCATAGCAGCAATTAAGCTCTGTTTAACTGTTGGAAAGAGTCTTTTGCTGACCTGGTGCCATCGAGATGGTTTTCACATCACCTAATGTTGTAAAGGGATAACACTTGCTAGAAGAATCCTCCTGCAGCCTCCTCAAGTTCTCTTCCAGAAGGTTACAGAGAAGCTTTCCTACAGGCACCATAGCCTTTTCATGAACCTGCCTAAAGCAGCTGTGCTGCATTCCCACTTCAGGGACAGGCAGGAAGGAACATAGGTTTCCATTTCTTCCAATTGGCTCTCCTCCCCTTTGGGACTAAGAGGAACTTCCTGGTCTTGCTTTCTATTTCTCCACCAGACAATGGACATGGCCACAGCCATTTCAGAGGATGATCCTGCCAGTTTAACACTGACACTGCTACACCAAAGGAAAGCATCAGGCAGCTATGGGAAAGGAGGTGAGAGAAAGGTAGCTTACCTGTCCTACTAGTAAAATAATACCTAGTTCATGTGCTTAAAAATTTCAGTATCTGTGAGTAAAGCCAAAGAATCAGAGACCAACAGGAAAGCCAATCTGCTGTAAAACCACTGAGCTTGGGAATGAACAAGCTGCAACGAGGAGAAGACAAGTGCATGAACTCTATCCTGGAGAGCTCAACAGTACAAAACAGCTGGAGAGCCTGTCTTGAAAACATGGGCTCCAATACCATATGCATTTGCTCTAAACTTCAGGTTGAAGGGGCTGTAGGAACTACTGATGGAAAGAAAAGTGAATTCTGGTTGTAGCGTTTCTCAGTGTCTCCTGTTTGTCCACAGGTTCCACAAAGTCTAAGGCATAAGCAGTGGTAACCTGCTTGGCCCATCTTCCATGCACTTCCCACACCAGAAAACGTGCTGCAAACGCCCAAGGGATTGGATAATTTCAGCTGGTGTAACAACGGATAGGAAGAGATTTCCCAAGGCTGCTGCTTGAATGCAGTTTAGCACAATGCTAAGCAAACAGCCCCGACTTCTAGACTGCTGCCCCTCACAGCGGTACACTGTCTGAGAATTGTTTAGGCTTTTCTAATGGTCTCTTGCTTTCAGTCCAACACATGAACACTCTAAACACGTGTCAGATTTTACATTTTCCAGAGCATCTTTTATGATCATGGGCTTCTCAGTTTTCATAACTTAAAGCATCTTAGAAGTCAGAGGCTGTGACTCGCTTGATTTGGGCATCCTGTGTACAATTTTTTGACATTCCTTCCCTTGGTCAATATCATCCTGCACATATCAGAAAGAGCAGCTATACTGGTTTTGGATGGAACAGAGGCAATTTTCTTCGCAGTGGCTATGGTAGGTCTGTGTTCTATTTGTGCTGGAAGCAGTGTGATAACATAGGGCTGGTTTAGCTACTGCTGAGCGGTGCTTACAGGGCCAAGGGCTTTCCTGCTTCTCACACCACCCCACAAATGAGTGGGCTAGGGCACACACACTAGCATAGGTAAGGATTTCAGCCCGTAAAACTAAAAGTAACTATTTCCATTTGAACAAAATGGGCCCATCCACTAGCCATCCCTTTTTTTCCAAATCTAGCCAAAGATTTTAATGTCTGATCTTATTATAAATATGAATATAAGGCAGGGACAAGAGGGAGCTTGAACCTGAGTTCCTGAAGTGCTATGGTTACTATCCCTACACAACACACAGCATTTAAAATTACTAGTATAGCTTTAAGGTCTTTACTCCGAAAGAGAAGGGCACTACTCTTCTCTTTTCAGACCTGAAATGGAGTTACTTTAGCTTTGCCTATTTTTGACTTTTAAATAGTCCTAGAATGAGGTGGAGAGGAGCTTAAAGACCACCTAGTTCCAACTCCCTGGCCATGGGCAGGGGCATTCCCACCCCTGGCAGGAAACCAGAGTAGATTGCTCAATGCCACATCCAGCCTGGCCCTGAACACTTCCAGGGATGGGATATCCATTCCTCTGGGCAGCCTGTTCCAGTGCCTCACTACTCTCACAGTAAATACCTTCACAGAAGAGCCCCACTTAAAAAAAAATTATTTTCTTTGGTGTTATGAAGTAGAAACACATAGTAAAGAGTTAAAAATGTCCACTAACCTCCATGTGTTACAAGCTGAGTAAAAACAAAGTTAGCTTTGTTGTTTTGGTTTTGTTATTGTTGTATGTTTTTTTTTTTTACCTTTCAGAGACCTGTGTTGCAGTAAAACATGACTTTCATGTATGTCTGAACTCGTCAACTGTTTCTTTTTGTTAAAGCCTGAAAGATGTTTAATTAGTCCTCGTTTGTTTAAGAACAGAGCAGGTATCTGACCAAACTAAGAGAGGCAGCACCACACATTCCAATTGTTTCTCTTGATAAGCGCTTAGTCTTAATTCTCTCTCTAGAAAACTCCGTACAAAATACTCCCACATCTTTTAGTTGAAACACAGCAGGTAAAAAACAGAAGAGGGCCAGCAATAGAAACAAAGGCCCGCAAATCACAAAGACCAATTTCACAGTTGGTGAACTCATTTCATGTACCCTACTACGCTCTTACTGTCCTAGGCAGTGAACAGTGGCCATCAGATGTCTCACCTGTACCAAGTAAAGAATGCCAGTGCTTACCTTGTCATCATTTGCTTGCTATTCCTGAGCTTCCCAGGTCCAGAAGAGCCTTCCAATTGTAAGATTATGACTATAGCCATAAGAGTCAATATAAGGTACACCTTAAAATTTTCAATAAATGTACAAATCATTTATTTAAAATTCAAAACTCAGAGATACAAACAAAATACTTAAGAAACAATAAATCCAAAATGTAAACACTTATAGAAAATATATGAACGGTATCAATTCAACCACCCACCATTCTTCACAGAAAACAGCAAGAAATAGACAAATCAATACCCAATTGTTCTTTTTTCTCAAATTCTAGTTTAGAGGTAGAATACTCCTGTGAAACTCTCAAAAATTTAATGCAGTAGAATTATGCTACAAATAAATTTGGCCCACATACTTATAAAATGTAATGAAGCCCGAAAAAAAGATTCTTACTGAGAGCTCTTGTACAATAAAATTTGGCACGGCACTTTTCCAAGAGATAAAGCACCTTTCCTAATAAATACTGGTTTATGTTTTTGCAAGAAAGGGATCCTGTGCTTTTTCCATTACTGACAAAGAAAACATTTGAAAATAGATAGAGTCCCCACTTTTTGGTAGGCATATAGAAAGCAAGTGTTTCTCAGTAACTTGTCCTAGAAATCCAGTCTGGGGGTGGGGGGGGAAGAAAGCAACTATTAAAAGAAGACATTTTGAAAGACTTTATGAATACTTGATGCATACTTATTTGGGCGGCATAGTCCTCAAGGCAGGGGGGAATTAATACAACAAGAGAGGGAAAAAAAGTGTCTTTTCCACTAGCAGGGGAACTGACCAGTTTTTACATGTTTTGTTATTCAGTCAGTCTCCCCTAACTGCTACAATTCTGTCCTCTCAGGAAAAAGTGTATCTGTGTGAGACACACTAGAACATCAAGTGCTGTAAAAATTACCCCAGTAATCTCAAAATTCCATTTTTGTTCATCAGATAACCTGCTACAAGTAGAAAGAAAAACTGAAATTCTTCAAACAATATATACAAATTCATAAAAAAACAGGAACAGCCTGCAAGCTCAAATACAAACATTATTCCGAAAAAAACCAACATTTTTTATATAGAGAGACTGGCAGCTAAGTGCATTATTGAAACTGCTGCATGCAAATAGTGGAACCTATGGTTGCTTAAGAAATTTAACTATCAACAATGGCTAGGCTTCTGCAATTTTATTTAGCAAGGACTTTCTCAAGTATTTGCTGAAAGACATTTGTGGCTCAGAGGCAGCATAACAAAATTTGCACTCTTAATGCCTTCTTGCTTTATGATATATAGAACCACTTGTTTCAGCCTTCAGAAAAAGAGGCAAAAGAGTAATTTCTGCCACAGACTAGCTGAAAATAGGCTTGCATGTGCCAGCTATCTCATTTGGGGCAAAACTACTTGTGTGGTGCAGTTTAAATAGTCTGAGCTATATTTATCTGATTTTTCTGAAGTAAATTAAAGAAGCATTTGAACTGTACTCACGGCAGAGCTGGCAACATTACCTGGCAAATAACCAAGTTATCTCTCCCACTAATACTGGAGGATCAGCCCAGGACAAAACACAAGAAATAAGCTTTTCTTCTACAAAGTACATTCTTCTGCTGAACATGAAGCCTTGCAAAAGGAAAGAATACAGTATTAACACAGGAAAGTTTCAGATATATTTTAGGCCTTCCAATTCCTTTATGAAACTTCCCTCACCTCCAAAGGAAAACTGTGCATTCCTATCCAGCTAAAAGAATATTACATATCTAGATTAAGGAAACTTACTTAAACAGAGATGAGTAAATGCTAAGCCATATATTAAACTACTTCCACATCATGATTCTTTGAGAGCTCAAAACAGGGTCCAAAAGAGGACAATTTTAAGTATACATCCAGTTTTATTCCTTATTTTTCCACTGTATCCCTCATTGTCTTTCCCTGTATGTATTTTAATGGTCAGGACGAAAGTATTTTCTGTATATACAAATTAATTACATTTAACCATGTAGAAATTATTCCAAAACTTCACCATTCTTTGATTTCTCGATATTTAGGCAACTCATCTTCTACACATGCAAGATACTTTTCAGATCATTAGAAAAAAAATTTTCTAGTATTTCACTGTTTCCCAAAAAAAATCAGGATAAAGCTGAATATTTGTTGGTACATGCTTCATTGTACCTGCATAAAACCATTTTTGAATACACAGGTTACCCATTAATAAGGACAACAGCTGACCTCAGCATCAGTTAAAGTAAGTTGCCTTCTCTTTGTGCTTGCAAGTCCTAATAACAAAGGACGTGTCAGGGCTTTCATGAAAAATTTACTTGCACCAAGTTTTCCCCCTCTGACAACTCCAAAATTAAAGTTGTTTCACCTCTAACTGCAGCAAAAGTGACAACACAAAACATCAAAATATATTCCCTCCCTCAGTGTCTCCAGTAAGTGAAACATGGTTCGTTATCCAGGCAGTGGTCTAGTTTCTCCCAGGTCTTGCAATAAGGCACTCTGCCATGAAAGAGAACTGACTGCATTACACCTGACCACCGCCCCCAGAGTGCGAGATCCAACAACTGTTTCACAGACTGAAATAATTCCTCTCTCAAAATCCAAAGAAAGTCCCTTTGAAGCTTTATATAACATATTGACATTCAAAGAACTAAAGTCTTTTGAACTGCAGATCCTCAAGCATGGCAGATTTAAAGCCAAGTTCAGCACCTTCAGAGGACAAGGGTATGATCCTGCTTTGCCCAGGTTATCAGATGTTGGGATACATTAATGCACCTGTACCATTTTCAATACCCAAGCACAACTGTGCTCTAAGATCTGTGAACATGGTCATGCTACAAACGTGCTGTAACTACATTCAGTTAGAAAGACAGCACATTAAGAACCCACCACCTCAGTTGTTCTGGGTTTTCTTTAATGCTCCCATATATGCAAGGCACAGCCAAAGGTCAGCCTGACTGCAGCAACAGCTCTTTGGAGAAGTTGGTGCCCTAGAACTTTTTTGGAGCGGGAGAAATAGAGAGGATGGCTACTCTATACACAGAGGCAAGCTTTATTCTTCCAAGGTGAACATTACCACTGGGAACATGGCTGGTACAAGTCCAGTACACCATTTATGTTCTAAATAAAGGATATTTTGAGGCCTCAAGCAGATTCTGGCCTCTTACCAAACTACTGAGTAGTGGTAAATTTCAGCTTGGAACTTAAAGCAGACATGCAACCAAAGCTTTCACAAAACCTGAATTATTTTACAAGGTAACGTGGCCACAAGAGTCATTTTTGAAGAGTGCTAGCTGGTTTTAGTGACACCATAGCACCAGAAGTTAACCTGTGGATCCAGACAATTACAATAAGCATGCTTGTTTGTAACTGAGAAGTTAACATTGGCAAACTACTGCAACACTGCAGGCCTTCCAGTACACACTGCAAAATGCAGCATCAGCAAATGCAATAGACCCCTGTAAATAACAACATCAACTTTTATTTCACTAGCGTCCATCACAAATCACATGGCAAAACAGGTTTCCCTTGTCACTGTTGAAGGATACTAAGATATCTGATTGTGTTCCATTAAAAAACCCAACATAGCAATGGTTAGGTAACATAAAAACATTGCTGCTTTCCCAGTGTTTAAGTGGAAAGCATAGCCTAGGCATCAGCATATTTGCTAACAGGGAAGAAATACAACTTTTTATCCACATCTAATTAAAATGTCAAATACTGGACATACAGGGTAAAAAAAAACCAAAAAACCCAACAGAGATATCAGGAAATAGTTTTAAGTCATGGCATTTGCTTTTAGTATTTATACCTGTAGACAGAAGCAGTTGTGATGCATCGAACTCACTAATGTCTTGAAAGCCATGCAAATCCAAATCCCTCAAGGGCATTAGCATCCTTGTGGATGCTAATACACACACCACCAAGTCTGCTGCTCTGCCCAGCAGGGCAGCCTTGGAAATGATGTTCCCAAGACACATGCGCTTCTGAAATTCTTATTTAGTCCTGGCTGCTACTGGTTCCATTTTTGAGTCTTACCTGAGAAGGCAGGGAAATTCAACCCCAGGGCAAACACAGGTCAAGGCTTGTTTGAAACTCCCTGAGGTCTCTCTCCTGTAAGTCCTTGTTTCAGTGTGCATGTAACTGATCTAATTCCTCGCCAGCAGATTCAAACTATTTACAGAAAAGTCACTGACTTGGACATTGGTTTTCTGGAATGTATCTTTGATACTCTGACCAAGTTACTCTTGTTTAAGTCACAAGAAGTCTGAAAAGCAACTTTTCATCTTTCTCAGCAGGCTGTATCCTGCCTATAACAGGATACACTGCCTGTATTGACTCCATTTCTTCCCATATTGTTTGCTTCTCTTTTCAAAATAAGAACTTAATCTTTCTTTGCCAGAAAAAAAACAAACAAACACTAACACATTCACCAACGTGAGTTTACAACAAACATTACCACCACCATCATCCACCCCCCCAGTCTTCATAATTAATTTAATGGAGGCCAGTTATTAGGATACCAGTTTTATGTTCGAAAATAAAGTGCATAATGATTGTCACTGAGAACTTTGCTGATTTTAGGTTAGCATAGTTAGTGTCTGTCCTCAGCAACATCAATAAAATAGTAATTACAACATAAATGCATAACATGAGTCAAAATCTGGAACAGCACACATAAAAAATAAGGTTTGTCTAAACAGGAATAAGAAAGTGAAATGGAATCCCTAGTCCTTAGTGGAAATGATCCTATTATACAGCTATCCCAACATGCAGCATCTGAAACGAAGAATCACGGCCTGTTTGCTTCCCTTCCACTATTCCTGAATTCAGTTTGTAGCTTTCTGGTGGTGTCTGACAGATCTCATCTTGGACAGGAGATGATGTGTCTTGAGGGAGCTCTACAGAGACAGTGTCAGAGGAAGAATCTTGGCTTTCTACTGACACAGCCATTTGTAGACAGCTGCTCTCCATTTCCTCATTGCACTCTGTGTCTTCATCAGCCTCTTCCAGCTGCTGAACAGATTTTAAATACTGTTGTATCAGTCCGTTGTCCTGCTCATTACTAGAGCTCTCTTTACTTTGCCCAGGGCCATCCTCTACATCTGAAGAGCATCCTGAAACACAATAGCCACGTTCTTTGATGGTTTCCATTGAAAGGGAGCTCTCAGTTCCTTCTGCTAAGCTCTTTTCAGGGCTACACTGGTCACTGGCTTGAGTCTGATCAGCTGCAGAAGAATGAAAGCCAGAATCTGGGAACTGCAACAAAGACTTTTCCTGAAGATCATCCTCACTAGCAGGTAGTAACAAAGCAGAACTAACAGCTGGTGGGGTTTCTTGCTCCACTGTGGATGACTGAATAGGTGGTTCAGGTGAACATAAAGTACTGGCTGAAGGGATCCCAGCACCACCTAAATTTTGCATCACTGAAAGCTGCCACTGTTGAAGGGATTTAACCTGTAAAATTAAAGAGAAAAATTCATTATGAAATGCAGCTAAATGTATTTTGATTTCTAGAGGATTTATTGCGTTCAGCAACAAAGCTCTAGTATAAAATCCAAGACTGACTGACAAACAAAAGGTTTCCTTTATCTTTAGGGAAATTTTGTTCTTCTCACTGTGAAATCATGGCTTTTAAACCTACTTGCTAAACACTGACAGAGCACACAAGCTCCCAATTCAAGTACCTGAAGAAAAAGAAATCTGTTCTTAAAACCAGAAAGGATTTATCGGTTTTGAAAAAAACAGCCTTATATTTGGAAAGAAAGCTTATTAAAAGGTGTATTAATAGCTTTGCAGCCTCAAAAATGAGTTGCTCACAAGCAACACAGCTTGACTAATTTCATTTGCCATGGGCATTTACCAGTCACATCATTCTTCACAGTTCTGCTTATGTTTATTTAGCTTTTCTTACGTTTTGTCTTCCTTCTTTCACCAGGCCACAATTTAGTCTTTAGTAATAAAACCAATGTTCTTGTACTAATTTTGAAGGTTATTTTCCCCCACAATATCAGTATAGCAGACAACACAGCAATAAGATTCTATTAAACCACTCAAATCATCATTGGAAAAACTGAACCATATTGACTGTCTCTTCAGGATCTACAGTAAGAAATAATGCAAATTCACACATAAGCAGATTCAAATTTGAATTCCAAATTCACATTTCAGCAGAAAAACAAGAGGACGAAAATTACTTACCTGGTTCCAAAGAAATTTGACAGCTTCCTCCTGTACAAGCCTCTGTATTTTATCTTCCTCTCTTTCTTTTCTTAGTCTGCAAGAACACACATCCAAAATTTATGCAGCTTAAATAAGCAACATTTGGGTAACAAGAACAACAAGAATACATAAAAATGCCTACTTACATAACAGCACCTTTGAAAGATACAACAGAGCCTAACATTAAGAAATTACTGCAGTCTGGCTTGCCATAAATACCCAGCTGCTGACTTCAAGTTTCTTTTTCTGTTACATTTAAATTCTGCTTCCTTTTACTGCAGCACACGTGTTGGCTTGGCAGTAACATGTCTTTTTGTAAATGGAGCCCGAGCTCTTATTTTTTCCTGCACAACTATCATCCCCCCCACACCAAATAGTACTTCTTTTCAAATTATGCTGTTCCCACTGATACATGGATGGAATATGATGTGCAAGCATTGGGAGTTTCTAGCACTCAACTTAAATCACAGAACTTTTGTCACTTGTGACAGGGAAGAAAAACAGCCTGTCAGACTGACAGATCCAGGTAGATCCAGAAAGATATTAAGTAAATCCAGAATTTTTGTCTTACAAATTGAGGGACTTTGACCATGATTTTCTCCAAACAGATTCACAGGATCAAAAATTAAAACAGAACCAAACACAGAGTGACATTTTAAAATTGTATCATACAAGGTAGAGGAAATTCGTCTTTTCACCAGCAATAAAAGAATGACTCTCAATATGGACACATGATTTATAGACTCTGTAATTGTGAGGAGACAAGTAAAAAAAAAACCCACTCAGCAATTTCTATTTTGAAATATGCAAGTCCTGCTAATAGAGGAAGAGAAAAATGTGCTCTAACCCGATCCACTTATAGAAGGCACTTTGAGAGTATGAATAGCTATGTGCAAAACTGTGCTTACCAACAGGAAGTGAGCCTGTAATGTAATCAGTTTTATGTTTCTGGTAACAGGTTTTACTGCGAGTAGTTATATCAAGGCCCATCTATATCTGTTCTGAAATACTCTGCAATGATAGTTATATTCATACAAACTTGAAAATACACAGCATGACCTCAACTTACTTTTCTATTTCAGCTGTTAAGCAAATGATGTGCTCCTGCATTCTGTTGAGTCGAATTTCATTCCGCACTTCCTTGGCTCGAGGATGGTGGTTCCTTGTGTAAAATCCTCTCCAGGAAGCTTGAAGCTTGGTAGCTGCTTCAGTCATCCTTTGCAGTTCAGCAGCATCTTGATCAGCTGGTGCTGCGCCTTGCCCAGCCAGTGAACCAGACCTTTCTTCTGTCATCTGGTCACGACAAAGAGTTTTTACTCCTGATTCAGCACCTAACGAGGTGCTGGCGTGACTGTGCAGACCTCGGCCTTCAGAGGCCTCTAAAGAGTTGCCAGTTTTTGCAGCCAGGCCAGCTGCAACTGGATCAGGAGCAGGCACCTGCAGGATTTCTTTGATGTTCTCTTTTGTTTCCACACTTCCTGCTGCTCTGTTAGGGTCCTCTCCTGTAACAGAGAAAGCTTCTTGCTTGTTAGTTGTTTCCCGACTATTAACATCCCTCACACGTTCAATCACTGTAGCATCATCATCTCCTAGGCCCAAATTGATTCCATGTGGCTTCAGGTCTGAAGCAGGAGACACTGGAGACAACCCTGAAGCAACTGGCATGAAAGTAGACTCTGAGGACAAAAGGCTGCTGTTTAGTTTGTCTTCACCTGTCTGTACATCTTCAAGGCGTAGCTCCTTGGAAAAGCTTCTTTCATGAAGGAAAGTGTTCTTTACTGCACAGGAATGATCACTGTTTGCACTTGGTCCAACCCAAGAATTCCTCTGGACGACAGGTTCTAGATAGGCAGAAAGCCATATCAAGTGTTAGGGCATTTCAATAATAGTGACAGTTTGTTTAATTCATAGGGATTCCCGATTTGCTTTTGACAGTTAGCACTTGGTGGATAAGATGATCTAACCTGTTAGTAATGACGAGTGTTATTTCTGTATCAGGACAATACTTACCACAGTAACATCTAAACTTGGCAAATACTGAGTACAGGAAATTGCACAAACTGCACTTCCTTGGAGGATAAACTAGCATAAAATGGAGAAGTCAAAGTAGTAGCTCTTTAGTTTGTTGGACTGTTTTTTCACCTAACCAGCCTACTAGCATTTCAAGACACAAGCATGGACTGGATTATTTTTTAGAAACAAAGTATAACTTCATTTGAGAAAATCAAAGATCAATAAAATAAAACAATAACAGGGCCTTGTTCTGAAATTCCTTCCACAAAGTTACCTATGTTTAAAAGAAAAAATATTCATTTGCACAGGTTAGATCACAGGTGTGGATAAGCTACTTACCCTTTTCAAGAACCATCTGTGATGGCTGCCCCAGGCCACTGTGTTCATGAGCAACTGGCGGTGTTTTGCTGGGAGCAGAAGTTGTAGGTGGTTCCTCAGTTTGGTTTTCATGCATCAACTGCCTCTGGTGGAGTCTAAGCACAGAGTGCCAACAACAGATTTTATGTTTCTTTCAAACTTCCTTTTGCAAGGAAAATGTCTAAAAGAAACTATGAACTATTTCAAAGGAAACAAGTGATGAAAACAATCCAAACAAGAGGCTAGTTGTGCAGACTCCTATACCTGCTAGACACTAACAGGACTACTCACAAAGCAGGGAACTGCAATCTTTTCCTGCTCCCCTTCCTCCTGCCCCTCTTTCTTCATTACACGTATTAAAAAAAAAAAAGAGAGAAAAAGCCCAACATGCAACTCCGACTATAGACTGAAAACCATGAGGTATTTCTACACAGAAGGAAGGCATGCAGATACTTAGTGTCTAATGTGGAATGCATTATGTGTGCAGGTATAGAGGAGTTTGAGGAATGGTGGGAGTACCTTCTACATTTCAAAGTGAGTGAACCAAGGAATAGATGCTTCTGTTACTAAAGGCCCAAAATCATAGTATAAATCAACAAACATTGCCACAAAAAAAAAAAATCATTCTTTACAAACTCAAGAGAACACACAGGTTATTTCAGCCCAGCTAAATTAGATCATGAGGCAGAGGTCAAACTGTCCTATAAATAATATATGGGTGTACATGTATACAGGTGAGGATTTGGGGGGATTGTTTTTTTTAATAGAGTTTTCTTGGCTTGGTTGTTGATTTTTTTTTTTAATTATTAATGAGTTATATTTAGCAGAACAACTTCTTGAATTTTCTCCGGAAACATGAATGCCAGTGCACTTAGTCAAGATGCCTAGACTGCACCTTCTCCTCAGAAACAGCTACCACACTTCTATAATTTCCTCCTGGAGACCAATCTTGCACACTAACGAAGTGTGCAGTAACTCCTTCCAGATGCTCCCAAGTTTCTGGCCCTTTTGATGAGACACCCTTCTGCTAACCACAACACTTTCCTTGCTCAACTTTTTAACCACACTATGTCACTTAAGTAGCCTGCTCCTGGGAGCTGAATTTTGTGCTCCAATTTTCTGAGAAAAAAAAAAAATTGTCAGTAGGTCCTGGGAAATAGAACAACCTGTATTGTTACGTTTTCTGGCTTCTAACTAAAATTAGTTCATCTTTAAATGGACAAAAAGAGCATGCTAACTCTACTCATCTGTTTGCACAGACCTTGGCAAAACAGCTGCTGCTGGCAGAACCAGCAGGCTCTCCAGAGGTCTCTGCTGAGACCTAAGATGCCAGGTACAGACGGACAAATGCATCACCAGGAGCAGCCTCCCTCAAAGGACAACCTCAACTTTAAAACCAAGAAAGAACATCCCAGCAATAAAAAAGTGGCTAATACACCAGTGTACCACAATAATCCTCATTTACAATTAGAACAAAAGCTAAGCTCCTTTTTGAAGTTTTCATCCTTTTTTTTGTGTGGCCAAAAAAAAAAAATCTCAGTACACAGTTTGTTTATTTTAATCACAGTTCTAGCACAAATTACCTTCAGTGTCCTACAAAGCACAGATTGAAAAATACAAAGAATTTTCCCCTAGATGGCCCAGAAAGCAGGAAAACACTTCTGTTGCTGCTGCCTTGCCTCTCATTCCCATCTAGGACACATCCTGTACCTCCATGACACTTTGCATCTCCAGCCCTCATTGTTACTTTGAAATATTTAAAATGAAATCTTACTATATCTAACACATCAGATATATAATTATGTTCTCAATTACATTCTCGAAGAAAGAAACTAAGTTCTCACCTTTGCTTACTCAGTATTTTTTCCAGTTTGGCATCCTCTTCAGACTGTAGTCCATGTGCAGCTCCAAGAGGACAAACAATAGCCAAGTACTGAACCAGCTGAACATGCTGCCCAGGTCGATATGACCTTCCTTTCCCTTGACTGTAGAGCCATTCTGCTTTCAAACTGTTAGGAAAGGGGAAAATGGTTTAATAAATAGCACCTTTAATAAAAGGCATAGAAGCAGAAACTCTGTTTTCACTGTTGTTCTTCTAGGGGCTACCCAAGAGGTAATCCACGAATCTAAGCAAAACTTGAAACAAGTGCAGTGCCCAGGGGAACTAACAATGTCATTACCAGAGCAATGAATAATGTATTCATTCACTTAAGCATTGATGAAACAAAAAAAAAAAATCCCTCTTGCCCAAAACTCTGCAGTCTCTGCTTTGTGTCTAAGCTTTGAGCACTGAAAACATGTTTGTCTCAATTAACTTATCAGCAAAGCTTTCACAGAAACAGAGAAGTTCACACAAACATGCAAAACAGACACAGAAAGCAAATATCGCTAAAAAGTATTCAACATGTCTGTTTTTCAAATTAATTTCTTCCTGAGAATGTTTAATATAATAATAATAATACAGTTAATACAGAACATCCCATTAGTCATGAAAAAAAAGTCTAGAATTCTAACAGGCAACTTTCCTGAAAAGTCATAGCATGCTATGGTGAAACTGAAATAGAATTGGTTTACCTTTGACCAAAAAGAGAGCACCTTTTTATCTTAGTAACGGGGGGAAAGGACATTAATGTCCTAGAATATATTCACATCCTGGACTGGAATGTGCTTATACTGAATACGGGATACACATGCTTGGACTGTTCTGATGTCAAGAACTTTGTCATGCAGGTATCACAGTGATACAATGAGCACAGTGATACAGTAACAAGTGATTTGAGAAAAACAATATTTAACTAATTGATAACAAAAATAAAAGCCAAATGTAGAACTGCACATGCAAATCATGCTCTTTATGTGAGGGCATTTGAGCTTCCCCCGAGACAACAGCTTTAACACCTGCTGGTTGTCACATTCTGCAAAGTCAAAGAGGCTGTGAAGAAAGGGTACCAGACCACTGATGAATTGCTACCATAGTTTCGCTTTGTAGAAGTGCTTCTGTGAGAGCAACAAAACAGCAGCTTAACTTCACCCTCTATCTAAACAAACTAGTGATCTTACTTAATTCCAGTGTAACAGACAAAAAATTTAAAGTAATTTAAACTTAGCCAAACTTAATAATATTAGAAATCTAATAACACTATTGCATCACCTTTCCTTCTGAGAAATCACATATCCATCAAGAATTTTAAGATTCAGACACCAGCTGACAATATAAGGCCTGTAGTCAAAGCCAGAGACAGAAGGTGTGGCCATCACACAAGGATTGTTCATAATTGACAGCTGTTCCAATTGGCGAAGAGGGGCCAGGAAAGAAACCTTGAGAAAGCAAGATACCTTTATTAACTGCACAGAACATACCATTTCTCCTAGCTGCAGCTGGACAGCTCATGCAAAACAACAGAATGACAAATAAATCAAAAATCACATTTGATTTTTGAACACAAAGGACTACAAAAGACCTATCAACTACTGCAATTTCCCATTAATCCTTGGAAAGTATCACCTTCTCTTAAGAATTACCTTCTCTAGGCTTTATGTAGAGAAAGGTATAGTACTCCTGTGATTCCAGTTTACCACAACAGTTTTTGGATTTTGAAACCAAAGGAAAAAAAAACAAATAGGTAAGCCAAAAAGCTGGAAAAACCCTGTCCTGTTCTAAAGAGAAATTATTACCAAAAAAGTCTTCTTCTGACATGAAATCCCAAAGAAGAGTTCTGGCCACCACTTATAATAAACAAACAAAGCAATAAGACAAAAGTCACAGGCAGATTATTTGTTTCTCTTTCACGGTGTTTGAAAAACAGGTCAGTGCCAACAAGTGCAATTCAAACCTCTTTTCTAAACACAGCAGCTGCAGAAGCTCTCTGCAGCAGTTAATCAGCTCAGCTTTTAACTTTCAGACAACCACAAAAGACAGGAATCTAGGCCTAACAGTAACATCCTTGAATAATATAAAAACATAACAGAAAAAAGGTTGAGTTTCTTTACAGACTAAATTTTGAAAGGTATCACCTAGCTTGTGCAGCTAATGCAAACATAATTATTACATATATACAATTAAACCATTAGAAATTGGGTTGTTTCAAAGAAGGGAGCCCATATTCAGTTACAATCTCAAAAAAATTGTTCAACTTCCTTCTTTCAGTCTACCTAAAGACAAGGCGATCTATCTTCTATAAATTACCTCATTCAAGTCTCTGATTTCGTTTTCTGCCAAAGAAAAAACAGTCAAACTCTGAGGTAGGCAAACAGGGGCAGTGCGAAGTGAAGTTATAATATTTCCGTGGAGCAACAGAGTCTATAAAATAAAAAAAAAAGTGATAAAATGGATGTTTGATCAAAACCCACAGATTTCTTTTTCAGGCATCACCTGACAAAAAGGCAGGAAAAAGAGCTATAATTAAGGCTTTATGGTCACAGTTTCCAGAAATTGCATTTGGAAACATTTTTCTCTATGGTGTGCATACCAGAAGAGTTAACAGTATGTTTTGTCTTGATTCATGACAGGAGAAAAGAGAACAAAAAGCTATGAAGGAGATATCACCATCATATCTTTATCAAAATCATTAGAGTGGCTATAGAAAAATCACTGCCTCAGCTCCTGCCACTTGAAAAAAGGAAGAGAATTCTTACCTGCTTCCCTCTAGAAATTACAGTTAATTAATTAAAGTGCTCTAAGAGCTAGTGTTCGAAAGGTGAATGTCTAAAGGCAGCAGTTTTCAAAGCAAATTTCTTTATACAAAGCATGTAATGAAAACAGAGAAGAACATCTACCTTCAGTGAGGTAAGCTTGGAGAGATCACCTAATTGAGCGATGTTATTGTCTGACAGATCCAGATGCTGGAGAGACAGACAGGAATTGATTTGTTCAATCACCTACAAAAACGAAGTCAGTTACTCACAGTAAGTCTTTTTTTAGCCACTAAATAAAACCAGGTATCAATAAATTACTTTGAAAGATTAAAAAACCTGCTTAACTAAGTACCACAAAATAAAAACCATGTTTTAATACAGTTGTATTTTAAAGATAATAATTCGTTTTCCTATTTTGGAGACGATTTCCTTACTTTCATTTCATTTTGATATCAAACCTTTTATTTTTTTTCTTAGACAACCCTTCTCCACAAGCTGCCCTCTTCTATTTTATAAGCCAGTAGACACAAAACATTAACGTTGTTGTTCGGAAACATATTCAGATTTCTTTGCAGCACTTTCCAAATTTCTATAAGACAAGATTCTGGTTAATGCAACAGACTAAATACTTTACCTTAAGGTTATTTCCTGCCAAATTCAGCCATTCCAGGTGCACCAAATCCTTCAGCCCTTCCACGTACCCAATACTGTTATGAGGCAAGTTGAGCACTCGGAGCTTGGTCAGTTTTGCTACACCCATCATTCGCACCAAACGATTGTTGGCTACAGACAGCTGGATATGGACACGCGGAAAAAACAGGTTTAACTATGCAGACAGAATGAGATTTTACTTCTAGTAGTTAAAAATCTACTCCAACAGATACTTGTTCAATCTGCGTATTTCATTTTTGAGTAAATAACATGGACAAAAAACCTGCAAGAGCCAGGAAATAAATTCCTGATCAAAGAACATAAGTCCTCACAGCTCACCACAAACTTAAGAGGAAAATCTCCTAGGAATAGCTAAATAAAGGAAAAAGAATGAGGAATTGTGCCATATGGAAATAAGGTTTTAATATCAGAATTTTCAATCCATTGTGCAAATCACTGCCCCTTTCCTGGTGTAAAATTGCACTTACTGTCAATATGGCAGAGGACAAAATGTGTTTCACACAATTCTCAAACAGGTCCTGTGCTAACAGGATTGTAAACCACAAACTTTTTAAAGGGTAAATCTTGACTGGACATACGCTTCAGTAACATGATCACCAAGCTGGCACTGTGGTGAAGGTTTGTTGTAGCAACAAACCCCCCCTCTGCCAATTCAGTGTAGCTGGTCTGTAGAAGTTATCAGGCAGCTTCCAGTCTATCCAGAAGCACTTTCAGTGATCATACAAAGTTATTTTTAAGGTTACAAAGCTCACTTATTCAAAAACTAAGATGTACTTAAATTTGAGTTATCTGTGACTTTTCAAAGTGTTCTTATGTTATCTCTCCTCCATTAGGATTTATTTAGCTCATATTTGTCACACAGGTAATTTACAAAACAGTCTCTTCCACTATAAGCTGCAGACCTCCACTGAAAACAAAGCTTTCTACTTTAGTTAGCCATCATTTATTTTCCTCTGAGGACCGTAACTGCTAGCTTACTTTAATTACATAATCCAGACTGAAGGCAGAAGATGCTAACATCATGGCACCATTATTTGGTAACAATTTCAAATCAAGTAACACTGACCTGCATCAGATTCCTGCATTTCTCCAAGTGTTCCAATTTAATTATCTGATTTTTATCCAGAATCAGAGTCTGAGTATCAGCACCACAGGGCAAGGTTGGACCCAGTTTTTGCAATCCTTGACCTGAGCAGTTGACTACCAAGTCTTAGAATAAAAAGGAGAAAAAACAACAACAAAAAAAGCACCACAAAGTTCATATACAAGAACATGTACCAGAAAAGCAACGCAAGATAAAAAGATCTGTATTATAAAAGATGCAGATAATTTGGAAAAACGGCTTAGTTTTCTTTTCCATGTAAAACTGAAGGAGATTACTTCAGCTTGAACACTTTAAGAGTAACTGATCCAGTTACTGGAAGATATACATACCAGACACTGTCCCAGTTAGGATCTCTGGCAGAATTCTGAGAAAGTCACAACAGATCCTTTGAAGTGAGACGCAGCAAAATTCTGGTAGCTAAATTTAAAGGTGTGATCCTCAAAACCCCAAATTTCAAAAAAACCTAAATTTTAAAATTCTTCAGAGAATTTAAATTTTGAGCAGCATGATAACTAACTGTGTGTAAGCATTCTATCTAAACTAAGAAGCATTCATGCAGCCATACTACAGTTCTGGGGGCTCTGGGAAGAACAAACTGTATATAGGCTAGCATACATTAACTTAATGCAACAAACAATTCAAATCTTCCATGCAAAAAGGATTACTACATAAAATTAAAAGGCAAATATTTGCCATCTACAGGGAACTTGAATTCCTGGGTACCCAAAGTGGCACCTGATAACTATAATAATTTTCATACATTAAGTCTCTGCTGTGTATTTTATGTATAAACATCACTGTAGCACTTCTTGTTCTCTTAATAATTGTTCAGTAAATAATCTTTCCTTTTTCAGCAACATATCCTAAATAGTCTTCTCACCCTAATATGCTGCACATATTAATGTTACCATTTACAGGTTTTTAGGGGTTAGCTATGCTACGGATGGAGACATTTTTTTGTGTACTGTTCTCTCGGCTAGAGAGCGTGCATTTCTAAAAAAGTTGTCTGACGACATTAATTATATTTCCATTGTTTTTTCAAATCCATGGCTGCCCCAAGAGCTTTGGGGAGCAGCAAGGCAGAGCCAGCAACCATCACAGCCCTGTCTTTGCACATTCAGGGAGAAAGCACCACTCGTTTCTCACTCAATTAGTCACTTCTGCAACAGCCTGGTCACTTCAATTGACCAGAGTAACTTTGCATCTGCTCATTCATCCAATTAAAAAAATTCACAACTGGTCCCTCCAACCTAGGAGAGAGGCAAGGACCCACACTAGTGAACTGTAAGAGTGATCCTTTTCTTCATGCACATGAAGTGTCCCGTTCACACTGGGGCGCTTGGAATATGGCTTTACACATGGGTCTCAGAGATTTCCAGCATTCAAGTATAACGTGATCCAACTGCTACTTAATACACACAACCATTTGCAAAAAACCTGTATTTCTATGGCAACATTATCCACCTGCTTCTCTATTGAACCAGACACCCCTGCAGTCAGACAAAGGAAGGTTTTCACAGAGGTGTTAAACGAACGAGGGTGCTGGCATTAGCTCCCTTGTCTGGGGGTATCCTTTATGAGCACCTTCAAGATTCCCTCACATCCTTCTCCTCCTCACAACCAGCTTTAGCTGGCTTGCTTAAGCATGGCAGTTCAGCATACAGCATGAATTATATATACATATATAACTCTACTAAATTAATACAATTCCATTCTATAAAGACTCATTGATATAATATCTGGGGAACGAGATTTTCCTAATAAGCTTTCAGGACGCAGGAGAACATTTTAAAATTGCTTATTGCTCGTTTGGCAGGAAGCAAGGAACTACCCTCAGAAGTGGCGCTGTCTCCAAGACCTCTCAGCCCTCCCCTCTAGGGAAAACGGGCCCTGTATCATTCAAATGCTGGCCTAGAAAGGTTCTACAAGGCTGCGGGATCCTCCAGCAGGACGGACAGCCGCGCCGCTCCGCCCCGCGCCGAGCCAGAGGCGCGCCCCAGGGCGGGAAGCTGTGCCCGCTCTGCCCCGGCGGCTCCCGGGCCCC
>WBMY01002657.1:1561048-1606213 GCA_013397315.1 Donacobius atricapilla
TGACACCCTCTGTTTAGGTATTTATACACATTAATGGTGTCCCCTCTCAGTCGTCTCATCTCAAGGCTGACCGGGCCCAGTTCCCTCAGCCTTTCCTTATAAAAGAGATGATTCGGTCCCGTAATCATCTTTGTTGCCCTCCGCCGTAGCTGCTCCGGGGGTTACGTGTCTCCCTTGTACTGAAGGGATGTCTGTCTGCCCTCCCTGGCGGGACCAGGAGAGGACTGTCACTTGCTGCGTGACCAGTGCCTTGAAACGCCACCTCAAGGCACGTGGTCTGTGGGCAGTGGCATTGTGGCACACCCGGAGAGGAAGGGCTCACTCTGCGCGGTGCATCCCGGTCTGCAAATTGTCCCGGGCTTCTTATCTGGTGGTGGTACCTTGAGTATACAGAGACACGGAGTGCAGCTGGCCCCTCCAGGTCTTGCACACAGCCCAGGTATGACAGTGACATCTCGACTGTGCCCTTGGGATAGGGTGATAATCCGTTCCACGTGACCTGGATTAGCTTTGGACCTCATTCATGAATTTGATGGTGTTGCTGTTGAAGTACTACAGCTGCCAGTGGTGGTTGGCAGTCCTGCCACACATTGTTATATTTGTCTTTTTCTTGCAATGAGAAAATGAAAAGACCAGACCAAGTCTCAGCTGGGTCCTAAGTGGTATCACAGCTGTTACAAGTGGTGGTGCCTGAACAGCAATAATTCCCAATTAGGACTTTCTTTTGGCTGAGGGGATGACTTGATATCTTGTTACCTTTGGATTTGGTGTTTCATTTTTAGCACTAGATATCCGTTAAACAAATAGCCTGCTTTTTCACTTGCCATGGGCCCGGTGTGTGTCTGTATTGCTTTTCTTGTTCTGCTTTCTTCATCCATCAGCCAGTCTGTAATGTCAGCCTAGGTTTTCCCTATTTTCAGTTGGACGGACTTTGTTCTAGCTGCAGCCTATCTCTGCAGTCCAGATCTCATTCACTGGAAGATCTTTCCATGGGAAAAAGGATTTGGCATCCCAAAGCTGATATACCCATTCTGGATGGTGGTTTTCTTGCCTTTATTTGCATTCTCATTCTCTGCCCAGCATTGTACTGTTCTGGCATCTACTCTCATCCTGTGCTGGAAAGTTCCTCCATGGGCCTCAGTGTAGCTGCTGTTCGTCAGGAAAGGTCATGCCGTATTCTTTTGATCTTATTGGTCACCTTTATTTGCACACGCTAGATCCTCTTATTTCTCTTGCATTGAGAATACTAAAATTCATTCCATGCCTGCAGTTCAAGTATCATGCTTCTTACATGTGTCTCCTTTAAAACAATATTTTCCCTGCCATTACAGTCCTCTTTGGCTGCTAGTGGACAGCAGCTTTGGCCCAGCTGTCATCCTGAGATGGACATCAGCCTGGTGTGTGTCTGTTCTGTAACTGCAAGGCAATGGGCTGGAGAATGGCTCGGGGGCCAGGAAGGGTAGAGATTTGATTTGCAGGCCAGAGACCTCCTGTCTGGTTTCAGATGAAATCAAGGAGATGTGCAAATGTTGAAATGGGCATAAATGTCTTAGGTTGCCTTAAGTCTCTGTTTTCCTGATCCTTACGGAGATATGTATGTAATGATAGTGCAAGTCTTGCTCTGAAATGTGAGCAAGTCTGTGTTAGCAAAGCTTTTGAGCCATGCTCGATTTTAAACCATAGAGGCCCAACTGCTATATTTGCTTTTACATTGTCCTAGTGAAGAAAACGAATTTGGATTGATAGCCATGCATGGAAAATGCCTTGGTGTCTAGAAGAGGACCCTGGGTATTTGAGTATCTCAAATTATTTACAGAATTGCAGAATGTGCTGAGTTGGAAGGGACCCACAAGGATCATTGACTACAACCCTGGCCCTGTGCGGGACTGTCCTCAAAAATCACATGAGTCATCCCTAAGAGCATTGTCCAAACATTTCTTGAACTCTGTCAGGCTTGGTGCTGTGACCGATTCCCTGGGGAGCCTGTTCCAGTGCCCAGCCAGCTTCTAGGGGAAGCAGCTTTTCTTGATATCCAAGCTTGACCTCCCCTGACACAGATTTAGACTGTTTCCTCAGCTCTTGTAATTTATATTTGGTTCTACTGGTTAAAATACTGGTGAGAATTTGATTTATTTGAATTCCAAAATCATAAGCAATTGTTTTGAATCAGTGTTAATAATACATATCAGTGTCATTGCATATAGCACAGTCGACTCCAATTTTACAAAAATTCTTAAGTGAGCCTTCCAATTCTTGTCCTCTTCAGGAGGAGCAAGCCATTCGTGTGGGCTAAATGCAGGATTATGTTACATCCATCATTACCTTGGGATTATAAGAGTAAATGTCTGAATACCGTTATTTTTTCAGCCTTAATAATCTTTCTAGAAGGTTTGCTTGATGTAGTGGCATTCTAAGTATTCTATCTCAAATTAGCAGTAGTAGCATACAATATCGTGCAATGGTGTGAGAGAATCAGAATTGGTGATAATGCATCAGAGGAGGAGAGCGTTGGTGACTGACTTTATTTTTCTTGGTTAGTATATTTTTGATTATTAATTATTGATGTTTTGCTGATCACATACTTAGGTATTTGTTTATAGTAAATTGAATTAAGATTAGAAGCCTAATCAAGCTCCATTAATTTTTTTTAGGTATTCTTAAGCAGGTTAAAGATTACATTAAAGAATGTGGCAAGTGCCAGGAAAAGCTAGACCGCTCTAGGTCTCTCTCAGATCCTTCTGAAATGCTGGAGGAGCTAGGACTGGATGCAAAATCTCATGAAGACAGTAATGAAACCGATGATGAATTGAGTAACACAGCATCAATCCCAGCTGCATCCCCAAAGCCTGTGAAGAAGAAGCCAATAGCAAAGCACGAGCTTGTGTTTGTAAGTACCATTGTTTACATCTGAATGGATTTGTATTTTCTGTTTCTGCAGTCTTGGTCATGTACTTCTTTTCCATTGTTGTGATAATCTTGTAACAATAAGACTATAAATTTTGCCAAAGATATTCAATACGTAGAAATGGGATACTGGTGTATATGTTACGAAATTAATTATAGGACATCATTGCTGGGAAATTAAATCACCCTATATATTACGCATATAGAATCTAAGATAAAATGAATAGCAAAATTTCCAGTACTAAAACATCACATGCAAAATTCTTATGGGCTGTATATCTTTTCCTTAATAAATGATGCTATGCTGATGTATAAAATTCTTGTTCATAACTGCAGGCTCACGTGCACGTAAAGACATTTGAATTTAGAAACTTCTTCAGACTGTAGCATAGGAAAATACAGTCAAAGAGCTGTTTGAATCTGTCTTCCCATTTTTCCAGTCTGTTCTAATTGTGTTTGGAGGGAGGGTGAAACTTAAAGAAAGAAAACAATAGTAAAGTTAAGCTCCATATTCTACAGGTTTGAGCTGATTGTATGGTTGCAGAAAATAATTCTTTTCTGTGTTGCAGTGTGAATGCGTAAAAAGGCACAATCTAAATGTAATGAAGTTCTCAAATGTTGTTTATGACAGGTTGACAGTAAGGGCCTTGTGAAGCAGTCATCTTCCAAACATTGTCTGTCTGTCTTAAACCAACTGAATCAGCAGAGGCTTTCCAATCAGTTCTGTGATGTGACTTTGCTGATTGAAGGAGAGGAGTACAAAGCTCACAAATCTGTCTTGGCAGCCAACAGCGAGTACTTCCGAGAGCTCTTCATTGAAAAGGGAGCTGTCACTAGTCATGAAGCTGTAGTGGATCTGTCAGGTGAATTGCTATGGGTTTCAAAGCTAGAAATCATAATATCCTAAGTAAGGTGTACAGTATTTAATTCAGTTTTTTTTGAGTGTTGAAGACAACCAGGTTTTTATCTTGCTTTTTTCTCTCTTTTAATCTAAAAGTATTTTGTGTGGATTGTAATGCAAAAGTGATCACTCTGTTTTTGCCTAATCGGATTTCCCATGGACTGTGGTATTTAATCTTAAAATTTCTGTCTGATGGATTTTTACCTTGCTTAGGGGTGTTTCCTCCTTGGATTAGTCACAAATGTTAAAAAGGGAACAGAATCAAATGCTTGAATACCTCAAGCAAGGATGTTGACAAGCTGCTTGGAGAGTTGTTTCACTTAATGAATGCTAAATTGCTTCTTAATTCTGTGAAGCAGAATTATACTTTTCTGCTTATTTCTCAGACCTGGTACATGAAAGACAGGAGACAATTCTAAAATAAATGTTCTAAAAATAGCTTTGTAGTGATGAAGAATAGTGTACAGAACATATGCCTTCTGCATTGCTTTCTCATTTGTTAACTGTCTCTGCATGAATAATAGGCATACGTGAACAATAATTTTCTAATAGGACGGTCTAGAAGGTTCCCCACATTAAATATTTGATTTATTATTTATGCAATTGTGGAAACTTATACCAAATTCTTATATGTAAGCATTTCTATCTAAATATCCATATCTTTATTGTTTTCAAAGGCTACTTTGTTATTTGTCTAACACATCGCTTGTTAGTTAAGACCTGAGTACTGTCTGAATGTAGCAGATCCAGAAAGACTTCGGACTTTCAAAGACATCAGTTATCTGCTCCAGAAGTATTGTGGCTCTCCCAGCATCTTGAAATATTCATCAAATAATTTTATTGTGAAACTACCTACGTTCTACTTAGTTATTGGCAAAGTTGTCTGAGCTTACCCACACACAGAAACTACATGAGGAGGAAGCCGTAGTGTAAATAACAATTAATTGAATCCCAGTGATGGGCTTGTTATTTCCAAGTGTGTTTTACTCTAAATTTCAGGCTTACCTGTATCAAAGGTGAACTGTTGTATTCATCATGGGATATTTTGGTGTAATTTGAGATCATCATTATTTGCTCTAACATCTTGTTTTATTCCTGGTAGGTTTCTGCAAGTCCAGTTTCCTGCCTTTATTGGAATTTGCTTATACTTCAGAATTAACGTTTGACTTCTGTAGTATGGCAGAAGTGGCCATGCTTGCCCGGCATCTCTTCATGTCAGAGGTCCTTGAAATCTGTGAGAATGTGCACAAACAGATGGAAGAGAAACAAATTACAGTCTACCAAAAGGGAGATATTCAAACAGTAGAGTCAACACAAAATCTAGCAGAGCAGGCTGAAGTGGAGATGCAGCCCGTGGATGGTGTTGAGCGACCTAAACTCACAGCTGGTGAAGTGCCAGTAGCTGTGAATGGAGCTCCTTCCTCTGCTGGGACCGAGGAGGCAGCAGCACCCCAGCCTGACCTCCTGCACCCAGAGCCTCTGGAGGCCACTGCAGGTGATCCTTCCAAGCCTGTGGAACAGTGTGAAACAACTGAAAATTTAATCAAGATCCAGCTGGTGGGGTCCATTTCAAACAGCCTCTACAGCAGACTCAACACTGAGCCATCGGCTGTGGAAGCCACGGACACACAGAGTCAAAGGGAAACTGAGGTCGTTCAAAATCAGAGTGATAAAACACAGGTGGACTCGGCTGCTGAAGACTCCTCAGAGACACTCAGGCAAAAAAGTAACGAGCAGAGCAGCTCCATTTCGCAGCCAGAAAGCCTCGCTTCCAGCCAGGATGATACTTACAAAAGCAAGCTTCGCCAGCGTTCAGTCAGCGAGGGGGGATACATCAGGCTGCATAAGGGAATTGAAAAAAAACTGCAGAATAGAAAGACAAACCCTAAATCTGCAGTGCAGCAGGTATTCTCTCTGTCATTAGGCCTGTGGTTTCCAGAGTGATTTCTAAGCTGTGACAGTTGTGCAAACAAAATCCCAGAAGTGTTGGCTTGGCATTCCTTCCATATTGAAGGTCATGAGAATGCTCAGTGGCCACAGTCTTGGCTGAGTATCTTCTCACAGCGTCTTATGGCTGGACAGAAATTGTTTCATCTCCCCAAAATTCTTAATGATCTGTGAATTTAATTCTGAGCTAGCTCATGTGTATATCAGTCATAAATTCATACATTCATCTATTAGAGAAGTGAGAGCCTACATTTGTTCAGACTTGCCAACAGCGTTTGGAATGAAAAATTTTACATCTCCTGTAGATCTTAAGATATAGTCATAAGTCACAATAATGCATTCCTGCTACCTTCTGATTGGGGTCAGTTAAGAGAAAGGTTCAAAGAGCACTGGTGTTAAAAATTCCAGCGCCTGAACATACTAAATGTTTAGTAATTGAACTAGTTCCGGTAACTTTTTTTTTTAATGAGACAGTCTTATTATTCTTATGCCTTTGAGAGCCTTTCCTCTTTCAGTGCCTATAGATAGTTGACATCCATCTCACTGGGCATTCATGCATTTAGTTTGTGACAGAGTGCACTTCACTGCATGGTGGCAGAGTCTTCTGAAGAATTGTTAATTTCCAGAGGTGTCCTGAGAATTTTGCATACTAGAGCCATCGGTCCCACACGCAGGATGATAATTTGTTATCATTACAACATCCTAGTAGACAGACACTGTAGCATTAGTGTCTTTTTACAGACGGACAGCTTAAAGCCCCCATGCTAAAACTAGCACAATCAAAATACTTGAGCAATCTATTTATGCTGGTTGGAGAGCGCCAGGGTTTTGTTCTGTTTTGCGAAGGGGAATATTTACTTTTGGGAATATTCCTGTTAATGTATTTTGCAGTTTTTAAATCCAGCTCCTTGACAGATGAAGTCCACAGACCTATGGAAAAAAGAAATTGATTTAGATGGTTGCCCAGGATTGGACTCAGGAATAGGTTTCTGCTTTCCTAACTCATTTTGTAGCTTTTAGTGTTTTGTCTTGTGCATCCCTCAACTCCCCCTATGGCATGGGATGTCATATAAGCTTTGGGAAGGAGACACTCTCCTGAGTTCCCAGTTTTGATGCTGGGAGAATAACAGCAAAGAGATTGAAGGAAAAATGCTGCTGATTTATATTACAGTGCTTGTACCTGTCATGGAGATATTGGGGATGAGGTGTGCTTTGTAGGAATTAATTATTTTCCTAGCTCTTCGTAATCATGTAGTGAACAAAATTATTTTTGTGGCTTCACAGTTTAGCCAAGTTTGCATCAGTTTTCAGAGCAATAGGAATTTTTTTTAAAAAAAATGTTAGAAGGTTTTCCCTGCGTCAAGTTTCAGTTTGGCTTTCAGAGGCATAGAAGGGCTGGCATGTTTTCAATAACTGCTAGATATCTCACTTTTTGGGAGAACAGGATGAAGAAATAGGGATGCTTGTGCTTCCTTCCCTTGCCTTATTCTCAGGAACCCAAAGGGGACACACCTGATACAGGACATTTCAACCTGATCACTTAGAGGCATTTAAAGAATTTGGCAGCAAGTTTCTGCAAAGGAAGATGAGATTATCAGCTCCAGTAGCACTGCCAGTACCACCGCATAAAAACCCACTAGTGCATTATTCCTAGATAAAAAATCTCTAGGAAAGCTGGAATGCTCTCAACTTGATAGAAATCCTGACTGGCAGTACTCTGTGATTCTTCTGTAACTGTCCCATTGCTGTCGCTTAGGCAGTTACTCAGGACTGACAAGTCCATTGTCCCTGCAATGGTAATTCACTGTGTGATCATCATCATAAGAAGCTTATGGTTTTAAGAGAAGAATGGTTTTTCACTCACCTTGAGAGCTGAAGTTTTGTAGTGAACTGAAACAAGGCAACTTTTGAGCAACTAAGTCAGCTAAGCAAAATTAAGAGGTGTTTCAGTAACACAGAACGTCAGCTTTTAGTACAATACCTTTTTCAGGCAGGGTAAGAAGTACAGTGCAGTAAAACTCATTCAAAGGTTCTGCTTTTCCAACTTAGGTTGCCATGAAGCTGGTACAAAGAGGTAAAAAAATGAAACAGCCCAAAAGAGAGACCACGGAAAATGATGAAGTGGAAGCTCAGCACAAATGCACCGACTGTGGAATGGTGTTCCAGCGGCGCTATGCACTTATAATGCACACACTGAAACATGAAAGAGCTAAAGAATATAAATGCCCAGTAAGTGGAAGGGTTGGGGTTTTTTTTCTTGTGTAAACCTTCCTCCTTATGAAAATTACTTCAGTAACTATATTAGTAATTATTGTTTGTTGCCTTTTCTGGTACATATATTTATTTTCCTTATGGATTTCAGAGTTGAATACAGCCTTGATCTGGATGGAGTGAGGTAGAATGGAATGCAGCCACTTGGCCTGGCAGTAGTGTGTGACTTGCTGCTCAAGACAGTGCTAGCATAGGATTTGCTTTTAACCCTACCAGTAAATCTGTATTTAGTCTCGACTGGAAGTTAGTCTCACTGGGAAGTGACCAGTGATTCTGTCAGTAGCCATAAAATAAAAATTTACAACTATTCATTAACCTCAGATAAAATGGCTGTTGGAGTTGGTTATAGATTTAATTCTTCAATTTACTATACTTAAAGCATTTGATTACTTCTGGGTTTCTTTTTTTAAATAATTGTGAGTGTTCCATGCAAAGTGCAGCTGTAATACTTTCTGTCCCAGTTGTGTAAGAAAGAGTTCCAGTACGGTGCCTCCCTGCGGGCCCATCTGGTGCGGCACACGCGGAAGACGGAGGGCGCCACTGGCGCTGCGGGTGCCGAGGGGACAGGCACATCCTCGGTGAAGGGCAGAACCAAACGGGAGTTCGTGTGTGACATATGTGGGAGGACTCTGCCGAAGCTCTATTCCCTCAGAATACATATGCTTAAACATACGGGGGTCAAACCCCACGCGTGCAAGGTAAAGTCCTTCTGCTCTCTAATCAGATTAGTAATGTTTTCTATTACCAATATTTCAGTATTGATGCTCTGCCCTGAAATTTATGTTAATCTTGGTCACTTCACTATAGGGAAAACTAGTGTAACATTTATGATGAGATTGTTTGCAGTCCAAGAGTGAGAAAACTAGAATGAATTTGAGTTGTGCAAGTTCATATTCTTGTGTCTGGAAAAATGTCTTCCTTCGATTATTCTTTTTTTTTTTTAACAGACTAGTTCTGTCACTGGTGCAAAATCACAGGTTTGGCCATCCTAGTTCCCAAGAAATACAGGTTTTGTTCTGTTTGAAGTTAAACACCTATTATGTAATTTGTCCTATTCCACCACATATGGATCTTTCTAGGTTTGTGGAAAGACCTTTACATATAAGCATGGATTAAAAATGCACTTAGCTCTCCATGAAGTACAGAAACAGTTCAAGTGTGACTTATGTGAAAAGTCTTTTGTCGCAAAAAGAAGTCTTCAGGAACACATGAGCATTCATACAGGTAAGTGATGAGAAGGAGAATCTTTTTCCTTTGCTTGGCTATTTTATGCTGCTGAACTTTAACATTGTTCTTCAGTGTCAAAGGAACTGTTCAAAAAAATAAGTAGTAGTTTGTTCTTTTTCTTCTGGTCAGGCAGCTGAGATAGAGGTAAGTTTTCTGGGGCTGTTTTACTGTAGTTTATAGTGTTACTATGCAAATGTTCTGTACAAGAACAGGAATTGTGGTTGGTCTGTTCCTGTGGTTTTATGTGCGTATTTAATGCCTGTGTCACGTCAATTCAACAAGAAATAGGCAACAGGCTGGAATGTTCTAGTGCACTTAATCTTCAGCCTGTCCTTTTAGAAGAAAACATGCTAAGTTAAATCTCTCAGAATCTCCATATACATTTTACAAGGTTTTCTGAACTGATACTGACATTTTATAAAGCCTAGTGTCTTGAAAGATCTCAGCATGCAAAAGATGACGGTATAATAATTTGATATAAGAGAGTTTTAAAACTGTAATTTGTAAAGGTTGTCTGTGTTTCTGGTTTTCTGGGCTGGGCAGAATCAAGAGAGATACTCAGTTAGGATAATTTGTTCCTGAAATTAAGGAATTTGTTAGTAATCATCACTCTGATGTTGATGAAATGGAGCAGAAACTTTTATTTTAAGGTTCTTGTCCACAAATGCACGATATAAACAATAATCCATAAGCAATACTGTGTTTCTGAATATGTTGCATAATACATAACCCAGGCAGTTGTGGTATTTTTCACCCAAGAGGGCAGTTTTTTATGCTGCTCACTTTTCCTCACTGAATCATAGTTGCAGTGATGTACCTATGTTTAAAAACATGAAATAATTGAGGGTTGCTACTCCTCCACCTTTTGTATTATTACATTAGCACATGTAAAATACACTTAAAAATTCCATTAGTTATATATGAATTAAAGACTTGTCTCGCAAAACACTCCAGAGAAATGGAGGCCTGGCTTGGTAACATATTTTGTTTTGTTTTGGCTAGGAGAATCCAAATATCTTTGCTCCATCTGCGGAAAATCTTTCCACAGGGCATCAGGACTCAGTAAACACATAAAGAAACATCAGCCAAAGCCTGAAGTTCGTGGATATCAATGTACTCAGTAAGTCAGGTGATGGGTGGTTTTGGTGGGCTTTTTTTCTTAGCATTAATGATCCTAGTAATTTTCAAGATTAAAAGCAGCTCCTTGTAATGTAAAACTGTTCCACTGGCCTGGGATAAGACTTGTAAAGCATGAGACTAAAAAAATACATTTTTGTAAAGACATGTGCTGGAGAGCAAAGGCTTGGTTTTAAGCTGTTACCTAGCTCCAGTTTCATGCAGCTGTTCTCTAATGATTTTGCACTGTAATTGGTGCTATAATCAGTAGCTGTGTGAGTGTACAGCTTTCTTGTAGGACAGACAAAAGCATGTAAGGTTGTAACAGGCCAAGGGCTTTCAGTGTGGTTTTGCCCTGTTGTAGTGTGATAGCAGATTCAGTTTGATTTGAAGCTGTCCTGAAGAGTGTGCAATGTCCTGCACTTGTGTGCAGTGTTTGCTAAAACGTGCTGTGTTTAGCAAACAGCTGTGCAGGAGCATCACAGACTGAGACTCTTGCAGTTCTCTTGACTATAAAACATACATGACCACTTAAATATTGCAATAAATGGCGTTTATTTTTACTATTAATGGCATTGATTGTTACTTAAATGACAGCAGTGTGGACTTCAGCAAAGCAGAAACTGTAACTGGAAAGTGTGTTCTTAATGCATTAGCAAAACACAAATGCACTTTCCATGACCAAGCAGACTATAGGGAACCTTTCAAGTGCCCTGCAGAAGGACAAATTATGTTTTATTTTGGAACTCACAATGAGGTCGCTTTGTCAGATATTAAGAGGAGTGGTACAACTTTTATGATTGCCTGTAGCAAGTCAAGGTTTTAAAGAAAGCAATAATCTAAAGAATTGTTTAAAGTATCTCAGTGATGCTGTGTGCTAGCAAAAATAATATTTTCTAAATTATGAAAACTTACTTCAGTTCTGTCAGCAGTGTTTTTATTGAGTGATTTTTAATGCTAAAAGTATTAATTCTAAAAATCGGAAGAACAGAGCTAATAGGGTACATAGACACTGTGTCATGAAACATACTATGGAAGGCAATTTTAGTTTTGAAGGTGAAATATATTCATAAAACAAAAATTTTTTACTCGAGGTAGTAGGGCTATGGATGCAAGAGATCACCTTGACAGAGAAGATATTTTGACTCCCAGCTTCTTCAAAACAGACCCAGTCCTTGCTACTTCTCTAGGGAAGGTCTCTACTAAGGATATAATTCATTCAAGTGGCTTAAGGAGCTTCACTAAGCAATAAACAGGCTTCAGTTTTTTAGTTTGGTGGCTTGGAATGGAAACCTCCCTGTCAGGCTTCAGTCTGAACTTCTGGCCCAGTTGAGCAAAGCTGACCATGAGTTATTTTCCTAAAACATTCCTGGAAGTTGTGCAGTGAAGTCTGTGTTTGATTAAATTGTAGTAATGTGTGACAACATTAGAGCGTGGTGGTTGCTTGAGTTTTTTACTTCTCTAATGGCTTTTCCAAATATGCAATCCTTGAGGAGAGAGTACCACGTGCCAGCCCTATTCAAGCCCCTGAGGGGTCTTTCTGATACTTTTTTTATGTGGATGTGCAAACTGAGGTTCCCTGAGAACCTCATTTGAACAGGAGCAATCAGATTTTCCAGCGTAGGAGGAGGAGAAGGTTGTTTGGGTGCCTCAAGGACTGTTACTTGGGGTTTTTTTTCTCCCTCAAAGGCAAAGAGGGCTTTTTTTTTTTCTCTCCAAAATGCCTATTATTCAGGCAATGTAATATCAAATGTTTTGTTCCTGTATGGGAGCTTTTTTCAATTTCAGATTCCACTGGCTACTGTGACTTCTGAGATTCCCTCATTCCAGGGGTTGATACTATAGAAGTTGAATCATCCATCTTTGCTTGCTGGCATTGCTCTGCCCCTGTCCTTTCTTGAGTCATGCAGCTGTATGTTGTCACATGAGGAAGAGAGAGAGATGAGCAACAGAATTTATTTTGAAGGGAGAAACCATGATTTTGATTAGACCAAACTCTGTAGTCCTCATACCAAGAGGAGCTGTATAGTCATATGATGGCAAAGTATAAGTGAAAGAAAACCATAAGTTAGCCTGGGTTAAGATGTGTACGAGCAGCAAACTAAAGAATGAGGATTGATACTTTCAGATGCTTTCTTGCAGGATTATGAATTTGGTTTTTTTATTTCCAAAAAAACCTTATATTTGGGCATTAAAAACAACAAATTCCAGTTATCTTTGTGCCAGTCCTCTTTGGTTAAGGGAAGAAGCAGCTGTTATTGCCCTCATATGTTCATATGGTATAATACCAATTTCTGACGTCTCCCAGTTGGTTTGCTTTTGAGTAATCGCCATTAAAACTGCAGAAAGAATATAGTTACTCGTTAACAGATAAAAAGTTTCAGAGGGCCTGAAGTTTTATTCCAGGCTTTCAAATAAGGTGCTGTTCTTTTAATTTTTCCTAGTTTAGAATGGGATTGGGCTTTAAATAAATACTGATGATGGAGTAGGTGTTCTGAGTCTTCAGTTGCCATTAACGTAGAGGGTCCCAGTGCCTTTCTTGTATGGGATGCTAAGACATTTGCTGTTACAGGTGTGACAAGAGTTTCTATGAAGCTCGGGATCTTCGGCAGCATATGAATAAACATTTAGGTGTGAAGCCATTTCAGTGTCAGTTCTGTGGAAAGTGTTACAGCTGGAAGAAAGACTGGTATTCTCATGTAAAGTCTCATTCTGTCACAGACCCTTATAGGTAAGAGGAAATTAATTTAGTAACTGAAATTTACTAATCAAAGTGAGGTTATAGAGATCCACAGCCGGTCAACAAGGCACTGCCTAGCCCACTTTTAAAGTACCAATGTATTGATGGTGACTGGGGTCTTGAGTTCTTGAGGATGGCTGGATGACTTCAAATAGTGTGCATTAGCTGCTAACCTGGGACACAGTGCTGGAACTAATACATGAAGTCATAAGAGGATAAATACAATCAGTGACGTTAGATACTTATGTGATCTTACTTCTCTAGAAGGGTATATGTGGAAGCTTTGTGGCTGTGGATAAGAGGCAATGTAGTTCAGTCCAATGGTATTACTCCTAGTTATGGAACTACTTACCATATAAAATAGCATTGCCATTAAACTTTGCCTACCATAATTAAAGTAGATTTTAGCTTAAAAGACATAAGTGTACAATAATGGTTTTAATAGATTTCTCACTTAACATATTTTAGGTGTAATGTATGTGGAAAAGAATTCTATGAGAAAGCTTTGTACAGAAGACATGTAAAGAAAGCCACACATGGTAAAAAGGGAAGAGCAAAACAAAATCTGGAACGAGTTTGTGAGCATTGTGGAAGAAAATTCACACAACTCCGGGAATATAGGAGACACATGAACAATCATGAAGGTATGTAGAACACAAATAGTCATTACATCCCTCAACCCCTAAAAACACACTGTGCAGGGGGTTATTGTTTCTTTGAGTCTGTGTGTGCCCTCTCTGGCAAGACATGGAGGGGTTTTTACAGATTCCCCAGTACTATGCAAATCCTGGCTTGGTAACTTGCTACCAGTGATTCCCAGAAGTTGCTGTTGGGTCTTTCTGAAGCTCCAGTCATGCACAGAGGGACTGTGCCAATTTGTCCTCAAAACCCGAATAGAAGAGGAACATTTTTACAAGTGATTAAGAGGGGTAAATCTGGCAAAGAATTGGATGCACTAAAACATTCTCCTTTTTCAACAGTGCACACAGTTAACAAAGTATGCTTCAGATAGGAGAATGATTGGCCTAAATTAAAACAAAGAAGGACTAATGTTGCAAATTGATCAATTTCTTAATTTATGACAAGTGATAAACTATATGATGTTTGGGGAAAATATGAAAACATTTTATATTTGTTATTAAAGAATTGTGTGCATTTTCATGTTAGATGTAAAGTATGAAATTGATTTTTGAGCATTTGGTTCTTTCAGCCATTTTGGGAGTCTATATATTCTCCTGTCCTGGGGCAAAACCCACTTTTTTTTTGAAGCATGTCTCCTTTTAAAGAGCTCTTAAGAGTAAATCTGACAGCTGTCTAACTACTGAAATAGAGATTTTGTGTTTGTTTCTGAACAAAGAAAATGTCCTGTCGTAGGTACCTAGCCTAAATCTACAATAACCGTCACAGAGGAAAAGCTGGTAATGAGATGATGTTTGTCACCACCCACATGCCCCATTAAGTATTACAGACCACAGAACTCAGATGTTATGAGGGAAAATAAGATCCTGCAAACATCAGGTGCTGTATTTGAACATGTGCAGTGTGGAAGAGGAGGGGTAAAGCTGTAGGTGTGCAGAACGATTTACAGAAGCAAAGGGTGACTAGAAATATAAGTGACAAATTCTGTGAAGTAAGACACGGCTTCAGAAAGGCATCAGAACAATCAGAATTCCATTAAGCATTGTGCGCTTAAAATAAGGACAAAACAGCATTAAGAGGAACGTTGAAAAGTTTTGTAGGTAAAGTGCTGGATTGGGCTGAGCGTTAGTGGAAAACCTCACCCCTGAACGCATAATGATTGCATTGGATTGTTACACAGGAAAGGTTAGAGGATCTCTTTCCTGCGCAGCCGGCGTCAGGGCGTTGCTGTTGTCCCTGTCGCTGCTGCCCCTGGCTCCCTGGGAGCTCAGTGCCACCTCTGCTTGCTTTGCCCCGCGCAGGTGTGAAGCCGTTCGAGTGCCTGACGTGCGGCGTGGCCTGGGCGGACGCGCGCTCCCTGAAGCGCCACGTGCGGACGCACACGGGGGAGCGGCCCTACGTGTGCCCCGTGTGCAACGAGGCCTACATCGACGCGCGCACCCTGCGCAAGCACATGACCAAGTTCCACAGGGACTACATACCCTGCAAAATCATGCTGGAAAAGGATACCCTTCAGTTTCACAACCAGGGGACGCAGGTGGAGCATGCCATCAGCATCTTAGCGTCAGACGTGCAGGAACAGGAAACAGAGCTCAGCTTTGGCACTGGCGAGGGCGAGACTGTGGTGGTGACAGGGGAGACACTCGAAGCCATCGAAGCAGTTGCAGCTACTGAGGAATGCACGTCAGTCTCTACCCTTTCTGACCAAAGCATCATGCAGGTGGTAAATTACGTTCTGGCACAGCAGCAAGGACAGAAGATGGCTGAAGTGACACAGGCCGTTGAAACTGTAGAAGTAGAAGTGGCCCATGTAACAACGACAGAGTCAGTTTAGTGTATGAGAGCAAGAAGGGTAAGGTTCTGTAATCTGTAAGAGCCAAGTGTTTAATGGGTTAGCTGAGGCTTTCAGTGATGTCTGTTTTCAAATGGTTAATCCTCAGTACTGAATGTTGTGATGACAGAATACTGCACCATGCATTAGAGGGAAAAAGTACCAGTACTCCAGTGTGGGCCGAGGCTTTGAAAGCTAAGATTTCTATACTGGCTATAACTTAAAAAAAAAAAGTTCAAATGATGGGTTTGTGTATGCAGAATCATACTGTGACTTTAAAAAATTAAAAAGAAAAAAATATATTAAAAGGTTGCACTAAAAACTAGAAATGCACAGCTATTGGTTGCTTTTTTGGTTGTTTTGATGTGCATTTAATCAAGTTTGTGAGCAAGTTACCTGTATTGGATTCTGTCTGTTTACTCCCAGGACCAGGGAGGTGGTGGAATGCTTTGTGTAGGCTTGTGCTTCATGTGGCATACAGAAAAACTGAAGCTTTTTTCTCTGGGCAAATGCACCATTGGTAGTTAGTGAATCCCAGTTCTGAAGAACTTACTTAAATTCCTGGCTTGTGGTGGCTGGTCCAAGATTCAGCAAAATGCTGTAAAATGTTTTATAGATAATGGGCAGTGATCTGCTGAAGTCCGAGGAAGTGACTCTCCAAGATGGTTGTGAATATAAATTGACCAGAGGACAGCCCACAGTCACCACAGGGAGACTACTTAGGGAAGTAAATTTCTTTTCTTTTGTGAGGGAGGAGTTTATGCCACAGCCTCTGCACAGCCACGTTTAGCTCCATGTTTGTTTGGAAGCTATTGCCAGCACTGATGTATGAACCCAAAGCAGGCAGCCTGATGATGGATGCTTCTAATTTTGCTTTACATTTGATGTAGAAACTGTCAAAGGAGAAAGGTCTAATGGCACACTTCTCTGGGAACTGAGGAAGTCCACCTAGTCACAGGCTGATCCTGTCTTGTATTGTATTGAAAGGAGGAGCCCTGCTAGTTCCCAAGCAGGACACATGACAGTATCAGGATAGAGAAATAAGAAAATCTTAAGATGGAGTAGAAATTTTGTCTCAAAATTACCAGAATCTCTAGACGACCTTATTACTCCTGCTTTAAGAAAAATACTTTTAGGGCCAGTTGATACCTGGTGTTAGATCACATAGTTGGAAAAATCCTTACTGGGTGTTCTGCAAGTGTGAATGACAGCTGTGCTTGGCCCAGTTTTCCATGTCCCTGGTTTAATACCACAAACAGGGCACATCTTAATCTGTACAAGGTGTGGGCTTCTTTGTTGCTGTATGGTTTTTTTGAAGCGAGCAGCATGTCTGTCTAGGAAACTCAAAGTGCTTTGCATGTAAACAATCAGAGCTGTAGTCTTTAAAGTCTTTTCAGCCTATAGTGGTATCACATGTTTCCTAACCTGGACAGCAGCAAGATACTCGAGCAGCCAGAAACTTGTAATATTGCAGGGTAAACTTCATAAATAAAGTGACATGCATATAACTGCTACCTGTGAAACAGATCCACTGAACAAAATTTCAGCAAACTCTGTGGCAAAGTAACCACCTCATTTGAATTAATATTTCTACTTTCATCTTATTTAACTGTGTGGATATCTGTCTACTAAGCTACAGAATGGACTGTTCTTTTTATACTTTGCGGTTCTGTAGATAAGCAATTGTTGAAAATTTTTTATGTTTGAGTTCCTGTCTTGGATCCAAATTAATTTGTAGATGCCTATTTCAAAAGTCAGGGTCTTATTTCAGAGAAATAATGTAGTTATTTATATATCCTGCATCCCTTTACAATTGTATTATTTTCTAATTATCAAATGGAGTAAAACTAAAACAAATATTTAAAAAAAATTACTGCTAGCTGAATTTTTGTATGGTAAAGAATCTGGAGATAGCCATCCTGCTTAAAATTAAAATACTGCCATTATAATGGAAAAAGATTTAAAAGAGCACTAGGTAAACTTGAAAACTTACTTCAGTGTTTGTATCCTAAAAATAATTACGTATTACTAAAGTGAAGAAGTGTTCAAGGAAAAATAGCTGTAAATAGTGCTAGAATGTTATTTGTATATTAAGTATGTTACCTTAAAAAAATGAATATAACCAGCACCTTAGTTTAATCTTTGGTGCATTTATTTATTTGCCCAACCTATGGAAGAAGTGAAAGTGAATCTGAATTTCGGAGCCTTCTTATCCACGGTCACAATGCTTTTACTGACTCAATGATCTGCTGTTTAAAAACAACCAACAACCAAACTAATCACAAAAGGTTGTTTTCTAAACAAGATTCAGCCAGGAATGTCAAAGCTGAATGTTGTGGCACCCCTTTCCCAACGTGCTGTGCCTTACCTTTTCAGAACGGCATGAGGTAAGTAGGGAGTGTCACTCTTGGCTTTGTTGTTCCCATCTGGAGTTGCCTTATGTTTTTCTCTGGACTTCCGCACTTAAGACATTCACTACCCTTCTGCAAAAACCAGACTGCTAATATGTAGTTGTTATTTGAGTTTTTTAAAAATAAAGTTAATGAGAAGTGTCCATTCATTAAGTATTCCTAGTGATTTCCTGTACATAATAAATTTGATTTGTACATTCTGCTGTTTTTATTTAGTGTTAGATGTATAAAGTTATGGTTATTTCTGTCATCAAATAAACTGAGTTCTGCCATGAACTGCTCTTTCAAGAAACCGTTTTTTTCCAGGGAAAGAAGGTGTTGCAGATTCCTCTTCAGTATTTCACTTTTGATACACAGACAGATTCTGGCCTGCATAGTTCTAGTAACACCTGCTTTTTAACTTTTGCTCAAGGCTCAAAGAACGATGTTGTATGAGGAAAGGAAACATACAGCCCTCCTGAATTGTGTCAGAACATGGCTGTACAAGTGCTGATGAAACACCGGGTCTGTTGGTACTGAAATTGCTTTGGCTGCAAGTCGTCGAGGTGGGTGAGGTCGTGGCCCCCTGGTTCCCAGCTGTACTCATTTTGGTTTGTTTCAGGTGTTGCTTCTCTTGACTTGGGTGTCCACAGAGCAGGCACCAGCCAGCACTTCCATCTCTGCCTCTGCCCTGGGATGGATTTTTGAGCAGGGGCTGGGGTGTGAAGTTGTCCTTCAGTGCCACTCTCCTGGCTGAAGGATGAGCTGTACAGCTGCCTCCAGGTCTGGGAACAGTATCCTGTGCCTTTCCCTTTGCTGTTACAGGAACTTCAAGGGTGCACTGATGTTGCAGAAAGCCTAATTATCTTCTGTGGTTCATCGTAAGGGAATGCTAGGAGCTTTTTAACTCCTCTGTGAGTCTCTGTAAGTAACCAAGCTAAGTCTATCATTGATGAAAAGTGGGGGTTTCAAAAGGCTGCGTGCTGAAGGAGTAAGGTAGGCTTCTGTTGAGCAACCACTGCTCCACAGGGATGCAACTATAGATGCACAAACAGCCAAGTGATTGTGGATCATTTTTGCCCCGCCTTGTTTCTACTGGAGTTACAACCATGTCATTCCTCGCTGTTAAAGGAAGCACCAGTATATAATGATGACATTCAGGAGCCAGTCTCTCGGCTGTGACTGACGTGGTGGAACCCTCCAGCATCTCTGGAGCAGCTCTTAACCGAGGCCTTTTCTCCTGCATAACAATTCTAGCTGCTGCAGGCGAGAGGCCCTGGTCACTCTGTCACCCCCAAATGCAGCGCTGTTGGGAAGCATCCTTACAAGTCGCATGTGACCTGTAAAGGACTTGGCAGAGAGAAGTTCTTCTTGTTCCCCTAGCAAAAGTTTTGTGCTGCAGGCTTTGTCTCCCCTCAGGGGTCCCAGGCCCCGCCTTCCAGCATTGCTGAGTTAAGTGGTGCTTTTAGATGTGGAGTAGTGCAAGCTCTTCTTGTCATGGCTTTAAATTTTACAGGTGAACAGGATTGTCACACAAGCACCCGAGTAACAGAACTAAAGCAGCCCTTCAGGCTCTGGTTTCACAGTTCCCTGTTCAGTGCCCTGGCAGCTGCTGTGAGTGGGGTGGGCTCCCACAGCCACACTTCTGTGCCCAAGGCACGGCTGTGATTCTCTAACCAGCTACTGAGCGTCAGCCAGCACCTTATATGACACTACCAGGTTTGCAAATTAGGGTAAGCTGGGGGAGGAAAGGAGAGGTAATTACGTTTTTATTACAACTTGCATTAACTTTAGATTAGTAACTTCTACTGTATGGAAAACATCAATACGGGCTCATGACTTCAAGTATCAGTGGAGCTCTTGCTATAGACCCACTAACACTTTTTGTGTATCCATCTTACCAGGAAATCCAGTCCCAAGAAACAAATTTAACATGCTGAGCAGAGGTTTTCCAGACCTCATTTCATGCCCCTGCATCAGGAAGCCCATGCTCCGACTACCAACCACTCCTGCCTCCTCCTTACGCAGCCTGAGGGGCACCTGGCGCTGGAATGTCCAGACCTCAAGAAGCTGCAGAGGTTCAGGCAGTAAATCTTGGGCTAAATGCAAGTTTGCAAACAAACTGAGCATGCTGTGTCCAGAGTTAAAGTGTAACAGTTGATGTTCTGTGCTTTTAATTCCATGGATAACTACCCACCAACCCCCAGGCAATGGCTCCACATTATTAGACACGAGCAGCTTTCCTAAGTAAGCTCTATATAAGATGCCAATATTTCAAAATCCGACAATGACAGATGTTTTTGTTAATGAAACCCGAAGAAATAAGGTGTGTATTAATAGGATAAAATAAAAAATCAAAATGGTAATTATCCAGTATTCATGGTGTTCTAGTACGTCGTGCCAGAGACACCAGACAACGAATTCTGGTGAGTTTAGAACGTAACCTTCCCTTTTGTAGCTTAAGGGCAGAACTACTCAGCATTCCTCAACTTGTTGTTATATAAGGAATTCAAAAAACCAAACCTCTTTGCAGAAACACCCTTTAAGGCTACCAAATACACAGACAAAAAGCCTTCTTGAAATCCTGTAGCTCATCCAAATGGATTTATCCTGTCTTACAGCCGCCTATAAAGAGTTCAACTGCCACCAGTGAATTCCAATAGTTTAAAACCCACTTGCCTCTTCAAGAAACAGAAGCTGCCATTTTTTCAAAAGCTGACTTTTCCTCCCAAGCCTCTTTGGAAAGCCAACTTTGGTAAAGCCACTGCCAGCACACACAGGGCAGCAGAGTCCAGTGAGTTCTGACAAAGGGGTACTCTACAAACCGGGCAGCCATGGAGTGGAAGCTCCTCCACACCAGGCCTGATGGCAGCTGTGGCTGCTGCTGTCTCGCTCCCCGGAGGACCACAGCTGGTTTTTCCAAAGTTCAGTGAAAACTGGGATAGGGTCATCGCCGACATGGCACAAGCTGTGAACTGGCACCCCTCAGTTACCTAAAGGACAGGCTGAGGACTCCTCCCTGCTGATGAAATCTTCATTCTCAGAATCTGGACAATGCACCTCCCGTGCTTTAAAGGACTGCTATTGTTAAGGGGTTACACCCAGCACTGCCTGAAACGTGGCCAACAGCCATTCACTGCAGTTTGGTGGGGCTGTTTTGTTTTGGATTTTGGGGTGGGGTTTTTCTTGCCTTTTGATTTTGTTTTGGCTTTTTGAGGTGGGGAGTGTTGGGCTTTTATATAATTTCAATGTAGTTAGATGAGTTTGGATCCATTTACAAGCCAGTAGGCTCAGAACAGCCCAGCTGCAGGGGAGCACAGAGAAGGTTACTGGGTAAGAGCTGACACCTCCACCTTATGTCATCGATGTTCTGCAGGCTGCTCAGGTGCCAGTTTCTGCTAAGCAAGCATGAGCCCCATGGGATAAAACCACTCAAGCTGGCATTTCAGCCACTGACAGGCACACACAGTGTGCTGTACTAAGCAGTTCAAAGTCTCACCATACCTCGTGGAAGCACTTCAACACAGCTGAATCAGATAGTTTATCCTGAGTTTCAGGATTCTTGAACATCCTTAGAAAAAAAAGCACCAAACCAACCAACCAACCAACCACACCAAGAACAAAAAAAACCCACGGCTCTCTACCTGCAAAAAACATGGCTACTCGAACAAGAGCCTGCAGCTTCAAGTGAATCCCAGCTAACATTTGCCTTGATGATTGTTTCATTTGTTCTCAGAAGCGTCCGGCATTAAATAGCAGCAGACACCTGGGAGTGACAAAATCCAGCTTGTCTGGCACCCAGTCCTGAGGAGACCAAGGCCATCCTGATGGACGTGCTGCCACGAAGCACAGAGAAGGAAGAGAACACTTGCACTGGGTGAGGCAGGATCACTGCTCACCTTCAGCTGAGATTTAGATGTTTCTGCAGTCTCTCACAAGGTCTAGGATTATTTACTGACCATGGAAGTAAGATAAATATAACTTTTGCTCTCTCAGTTGCATGGAAGGTATTTCGGGGCATGTCTGCTCTTCTGCCTAGCAATTTCCTAGATGATTTGGAAGTACAAGGAAATTCGGGGTATGAACATCTACTTGAGACAAAGCTGTAGAAGGAAGTGGTGGGTAGGTTAATTAAAACAAGGAACAGATCTGAGTCATTCTCTTATTTGAAGTTCTGTTTTGCTTTGTTCCTACACAACTGATTGATATTCCTACAGGATACTGATAATCCTATAGGATATTGATAATCCTATAGGATTGGTATATGAAGCAGCTACTGAGGAGCACAAGAAAATAGCTATTCACTATAGATTAGCACTATCTTAAAGGGATTTATTTAGACAAACATAACCACATGTGATGAAAGTAAGTGAAAAGTTTGTCTTGCCTAGTTCCAGTAATGCCCCAAATTGGTTTTGGAACTCCTGAAAGTCAGTTTTGAAAGTGTGTTTTGTTTTAAATAAACCAAATATTTCTGCTATGGAAGAAAAATAAGGTATACATTTTTATGTTAAGTTTATAACAAGGCTTTTAAAAGAAAACAGTTACAGGTATTCAACTGCATCAGACTTCAAAAGAAAAAAGATTACACATACAATACAAAAATACAAAAAAATATTTTTAGAACTTACAAACTCAAAAGTCTAAGTGGTCAGAGCTTTCCTAAAATAATAATAATAATAATAAAAAAATACATTTCAAGATGCACTTTCCTTTCTGCACTTGCAAGTTCAACTTTAGCAAGAAGACAGTTTTAGAGGCAGGATGAAAGCAATTAATGTATTGAATGCTACAACCATTTCCCAGTTGAAATTAATTTAGTGGTTGACACTACCAGGCATTTGAGTTTTAAATGAACCTTATGTTTGTTCGGGGTAGGGGAGGTGTTGCTGCTGATAATGTTCTATTTAACCGGTTCTGTTAGTAAAAGGTTTTACAAATACACAGTCTAAATTAGACTGAAATTTTGATGATCATTACTAGCACTGAAATCCTCCAGCACTCTCCTGCAATATGGAAGCTAAGAAATAAACTGACCATATTCATGTCACTGCTGAAAATCACTGAAAATGGAAGACAGGCAGGAAAAGGTCAAGTTTTGTTTCTGAAGCTGACATTTGTTAGAAACATCAGGACTGCAGATACAGCATTCTTCGACCTGATAGTGTCCACTGAAGTCATAGACATCAAGGCATTTTGTCTTAAATGGCAAGACAGGGAAAGTGCATCTTAGATTTTTCATACTTAAGCAGTGAGTTACCGATTTTTGGTGTGGCTTTTATTCCTTCTAGGCATAGTAAAGAAAAATATTTCAACCAAAAGTGAAGCTTAATGTACATTAGCTTGTATTTTTGGTGGTGGCTTTTGTGTACCATTAGGAAATGCTAACAAGCACTACTCAAGGCTAATGATTTAAAAGGAGCACACTGAAAATACTGATTTACCTTTGTAGTGACTATTCTTTACAGACTGTATCTAATATACAGACAAAGCCCATTTCCTTAGGACAGAACAGGCCACTTAAGGTTACACATCCTACATGAAGTTTTAAACAAAATCAGAGCTAAGTTACCAGAGCCACTCAGAGCAACATAATTCCTAGTTTGGAGAGACTTAACAAAATATGACTGCAGGGAGAAAAAAAAAATCCAAGTTCTTATTATTTCCTGTGTAAGATTATATTCAAATTAAGAGTCCAGTAACACTTCTAGCACAAGACAATGCTCATTCTCTTTAACAGAATTCCTAGGGGTCAACTGTTTCTCCTGTTATGAAGAGGGAGCCAGAAGTGAGAATGCAAGAGCATTCAATTTTAACCTGATTAAAGAGACAGTAACCTTTTTCATCCACCTTATTTAATCACTGACAAAAAAATTATCTTAAAAACATACCACTCCAATTTCTTTATTATCTGTAACCTTTTGAAACTAATCACATGAACTACAAAATTAGCAAATGCCTTGAAATCTGTATACAAAACATAAATTACCTCTAATTTCAAACTCATTTATTAGTGTACCACTCAAAGTCTTAAAAAAGTGGCTCCAAAGATAGTCTCATACCATTCTTAAAAAAGGAAACTGTTCCTTTAATGTTACACCCTCCCCTCCCCCCAAAACACCCAACTTGCAATCCACATCATTTAGTTATTTTCTTGGTCATGGACATTTCCAAGATGAGATTTTATATTTCGTTCCCATAGCTTCTGGTTGTCAGAAAACCCATGCTTTCCTTTATTGAACGAATTTGGTCCTGCTGAGGTTGGTGTATCCCTGTGAAAAGTAAAACGAGCAGTTGAGGCACGTGACACTGAAAATGCCAATTTCAATCCCAGTCTGTCCCAGGAACTACCACCCATTTCCTTCTGCTACATCAGGAGCCCTCACTATTAGCAACTGTAAGCTGGCCACAGAACTGATCTGTGCACAGGCTGTCAAAATAGAGCGATGAGATGGGGCAGGAGAGGAGGTGGCAGTGGCAGTAACTGCTGCCAGCTATGAAGATTAAGAAACTGAGGATCCAAATTTGCTACTAGAGAAAAAAGAAAAAACACCAAACTAGAGAATTTCTAGAGTGACTGACTTTAAAAGCAGTCTATCATGATAAACACCTCTAAAATACAAATTCTCAAAATTCATCCCTAATTTAAGTGAAGCTTCCTCTGAAAAGGTTCCTACTTATTTTAGGACTGGTCCCCTACTGTCTCAAATCTGCGGCAAGCAGAATTACATGATTTATTATAAAGAAGCAATTCTTTGTCTTTCTGAGAGATGATTCTTATCTTCCCCTCGCACATGAGTTTAAAACCGTGACCAGACTACCTACTTCAAGGCAATTAATAAAAGGGAGAGTCAGAAACACACAAAGTAGAGACAAGCAGGAATTCCTACCTATTACATTTACAAGAAAAAAATGAGCCTCTATTTAATGCAGACTCAATTTCTTCCTCAGAAAAAGGTAAATAAGATTCAAAGTTCAAATGCAAATGTTCTACTTTTAACCCACAGATGACACATTTGAAAATCCTGTTTCTGGAGAAACGCTTCTTTAACCTATTCTACCTCCATGTATTCTCAACCAGGATGCTCCAGACCCACCCTGAGCTGGGGAGGTGTTTCCCACCCTGCCCCTTCTCCAAAGCACACTCAGCGCTGCCCTACCTTCCGATGTTCTTCATGCGCATCTTGGCTTCGGGGGGCATCTCCTCGGGTTCGCTCTGCGGGGACAAAGCGGGTCAGAGCAGGGCTGGGCGCCTCAGCCCTTCCAACGCCCCACAAGGCAGGGGCAGCCCCATGGCCCCACAGGGCAGCACTGGCCTCGGGCACCCCGGAGGCCCCAGACCCTCACAGAACAAAATACAAACTCCTCTGCTCACTCTAGGCAAGAAGGAGCACTAACATGACAACAAAATATTTAGCAAACCAGAAGGACAACTTTCCTTTGCCTCCCCCAATCAAGCCTAGGGAAAGCAAATATTATTTCAAATTATGTTGAGCATCTTATTTTCAGGGAGAAGTTATCAACATTTTAATGATTTCTTGAACAACACAGAGCTATTGCACATTCTTAATCAGAGTCAAAAGAGATGCTTCTAGGTTGAAAATTCCTGACATTTATGTTAAGAACCATAAATAACCCACTCTCTCTGCCTACCACACCAATGGTATTTTGTGTTGATCACTGGCTTATTACTCACATCTTCATCTTCGTTGAAAGCTGCTGCTACAGAAAGGGTTTTTGGAGCCAGAGTTGGAACAGGCTCTTTAGGCTTCTGCAAAAGACAAAATGCACAAGTAACATAAGTCTACTAACTCAAAAAAGCTACCTTTGGCTTTTTAAGTATTTTGGTAAAATTAAGTCAAACATCTTCACTGAAGTGGGCAACCAGGGGGAAAAGTTTTTGTCTGAATCAAGCACATAAAGGATTCTGTAATGAAAAAAGGAAAATGACTGCTCATTTATGTGTGATCACTCTGAGCAGCAAGGTGAGCCCTCTCATATTACAACTCCCCACATGCAGGTCTTAATTTTCTAGCACACTGCAGGGGTACTCAGCCACTGGTGCATGACATGAACAACTAAAACAGAACCTGAATAACTTGTGGTATTCAAAATTTTACTGTGTCACTGTTTCCATTATTCTTTTGGGATATTCTTATCCATCAATGCCAGAAAAAAATGAATGTGTTTGTTTTCTTCTATTTTAACAACATGACAGCTTTCTGGCTTAAAACAATCCAATGCTTTTATACGACTATCAGTATTATCACACAGTCCAATTAGTATGAAGTTCATTTAAAGCATATTTCTTTTATTTCCAATTTTTTATTCCTCTATTTAAAGTGTTGGAAGCTGTCAAACTTGTACCAAAAGTTACTTCAACACCACTGAGAAAAAAAAACAAGTTACCAGTAACAGATGGCTACTACAGTACTAAATCAGTCCTGTACACTGCTTTCTCCATTTTGCCTTTACTGGCAATTCTTTAACACACACTCCTAGAAGCTGGTACTGCAGCAGAGCCCTTATGCAACTGCCCACAGCTGTTCTTTACTGATACTGCACAACATATAAATACTACACCATTATTAAAACATCCGTGCCCAAGGAATGGGGAATGTACCAGGGGAGTAAAAATGACTGAAAAGAAACCGGGTAAATTTCAGCACTGCCCCATCTGGTGCACTGTCAGTCACCCACTAAATTCAGTGAACCAGAAATCCTGAGCCAAATTTATTGCCACTTTGGACATGAAAAACTGAAGTATGCTAGAAGCTCAAAGGAAGCCTGGTCTATTTTTCCAAAGTCTGAGCTGACCTGACTGCATTTATACCCTAGAATACTGCCAGTCCACATCTCCCTTCCATCTCAGAATAACAGAGCACCCATTTAATCCTCTGCAGGTCTCTGAAGTGCTGGCATTGCAGGTGCAAGGCTTTCCAGATTACAGTTTGAATTCGGTGCAGACAACTACTCAACCATCAGAGAGATAGGTGGGAAATGTAAATGAACTGAATTCAGCAGAGAGGCTTGTCCTTGGCCAAGCCAGTGGAGAACTGCTCTGGAAGTACAGAGAATCACTACATTCCCATCTGAGCAAGCACAAGGATACCTCGTGCTGGACAATCAAGGGGATCAGAATTCTCAGAAACCTACGTAACGTAACAAAGCCCCATCTCTTGCATTTAACACAAATAAATTGTACTGACCTTGCAAAGAACAGGCAAAGTCATGGAAATATGCGACAATTCCCCATGCTAAAATAAGATCTTTGGAGTGGAAGACAACCTATTAAGCCATCAAGGTGCTTTCTTCTAGCTGTAAGTATCCTATGCAATGAAGCTCTCAGCATGCATTTCAAAGTAGCCTGAACAGCTTATTAAGTCTGTTCATTTCCCTTGGGAAATTATTGCAGACTTATCAAATCTCATTACAAAATTATTCTGTATGTTCAAGATCTACAGTTCATTTCAATCAAGTCTTATGATTCCTGAGACTACTGACCTGTTATTAATCACCCTGAAGTACTTACACATGCACGACAGTTGGCCCTGCAACGCCTACTTTAACTTTACCCAAGTTACCCTCATGGGAATGCAAGGTTTCCTTCTGCAAGGAAGCCTCCCCAAAGTACTTCCCTTTTCCCTCAGTTTCCCTAAAATTAAAAGCCCCCAGTAAACTTACATTTGCTCCCAGTTTGATGGATATTGCAGACGCCTTCTTTGTTGTCTGACTGCCTATGGAAAATCCAAACTTGGACATTTTGGCAGGAGCAGGCTTTGTGCTGAAGTCTTCAGCTTCTTCATTAGCTGCCCGTTTCTCTGCGCTGCGACTCGAACTTTCTCCTCCATTACTGGAAGAAACAGTCTTAGTTTTCACAGGTTTTTCTGCCTCTTCTTCAGGTCCTGGTGAAGTCGAAACAACTTACCAAGATGAGCTACTTTTACTGAGCAGACTGATGGGAGCAGCAACCTCAAAAAGCATTATACTTTGGGTGCAATAGGTAAGATGGTTTTAGTGACAGCAGTTTCCACCAATGTATATTTAGTGGACAGCAAAACACAAAGAGGAGAAGAAACTGCAAGCACTCCACTACTTGTAAAGAGCTTCTTGTATGAGCCAGGAAAACAAATCTTGAAGCACCATCTCTTTATTTAGTATGGAAGTCAAAGTTCGTGTAGTAAATTAAATGTAGATGACTAAATCTTTTAAAGTTTTTAAGTTGCCACAGATAAGCTTTCATAATTGGAATCTCATTCCAAATCTAGAGTAGATAATCTAAGTTAAAATTAATTCTATTAAATTTCTACAAAATCATGTCCATGCCAGTCTCTAGGCTTGTCTGGCCCAACTCTAAAATCATGGGAGTGACTACAGGGAGGCCGGCTGTCTCAATCATGTTTCAAGTCACTGCTTGTCCACATCTCATCTGTAATAAATCTGCCAAGCTCTGCTTGAGGAAGGAATCAGCACTAAAAAAACATATATATATAGATTTCATCTTTTCTGGTTTTGTATAGTCATGGAAAACATAACAGCTGAACAGTGATCCACAGAGAAAAGACATTCAAGTAACACTTTCACTCCTATAAAATCAGCCTCTTCAGCTACACCCAGAGACGAAGGTGTCCTTGGAAAACTCACACTGAACAGAGTAAATGCTTCAGCAAAACGACACTTCCCTGCTGCTGGAACAAGCAAACCACTGCAGTAGCAGAAGGGGGAAAAACCAACACACATTAAGGAATGGACAGGGAAGTGCTCACAGTAGCAGTTTAAAACAACTGGAGCTAGCACAAGTTCCTCACAAGATCACATCAAATGGAGAACAGCACCTTCCATGCCCAGCAAATTCCGACCATAAGGGGACAAAGCTCTTTGCACTGCTAATGCAAAAAGCTACTACGTAAGATGGAGCATGGGAGAGAAGAAAGTCTGAACTGGGGGTCAACAAGATTGTAGCTCTGAGAAAACACAAAGAAGCAAACAACATCAGGGAAGAGAAAAACTAGGGACTCAATCTATATATGTATTTGTCTGCTCTTTCCCAAATCATAAGCAGCACTTCTACCCCACTCTTACGGGTATTGAGATAATATGTGATCAAAACCAAAATGGATTTACCATTCACCTTCAGAAATATGGCAGATCACAAAAAAAAAAATTAACTTTAACCAGCTTCACTGTATTAAAAAATGGTACTAGAAATTTGATCCAGAAAATATAGATATAAAAATGAAAAACAAAGGCGGAAAGAGAAACAATCCAAATTTACACAAGTGACCTTGGGTACTGGCAGCTGTCTTAGCACAGTTTATCAAAAAGCACTCTGCTGAGACTATGAGAGCATCCTTACAACTAGCCCGTGAAATCACATCAAACAGAATTTTCCAAGTCCAGCCTCAGTACACTAGAGACTGTGATTCAAGGGTAGGTAGAAGATTCACTGGCCTTAAAAGTGCTTGGAACCATAGGGCTAAGTCTTCTTTTTCATAACATACAAAATCCATAGTAGCCCAAAATTCAAGGCGCAGGGAACCAGTCCAGGTTTCCAGGCTAGTGCTAGCTTGAAGGTTATTACACTACTTCTTACAGCTTCCTTCTTTTAATTTTCAAATACTGCTGAGCGCAAGGTGAAGCCTAATACAATCTACCCACATCTCTTTTCTCACCAAATCCTAAAGAGCATCTCTCCCAGAATTCCCATCAGCACTGCATTCTGAGTGTTATTTCTACCGGGCTTGACAAAGGATGAACTCCAGACTTCTAAAAGAAATACTCTTGCTCGCTGAGAGAGCTGTAAGGGGCACAGGACAATTGGGGAAGGTGGGCAGGGAGCTGTTGCGCTGTTTGATTTCTGCAGGAAACAGAAATGCAGACACGTTAACCACTGAACAGGGCTCTACCATCTCCCATGCCAGTCCATATGTATATTCCAAGATAGCAAGGCTGCTTTAATGCTTCCTGGATGCCATACTTCCCCTACAGAAAGCACCAGTACTATTTGCAAACTAGACTGGCTAGTGCCCTTTTCATGGACTGCAGACATAAAAAGCTGTCCTGCTTCACAGCTAAATTTTGCTCATGTGTATCAACAAACCACACGAGTGCACAGCTTCCCCTGTCCAGGTGGCTGAAGTGACAAGAGTGGCAGTGCCAGCCACATGGCATTTCAGGATCTGTTGTCCCTGGGAGTGCGACCACTGCGGCACGTGGGAACAAACCAGTCACAACTAAGTCAATTTTAAGATAAACCCCACTATCTTGGCAAAACCTAAGGACTGTAAATTGCTTTCAAAAATCCTCGGGGAACAGCTATTTTTCCTTAGAGCCAAGGTACCTCAACTCGTTCAGATCATGTTTCTGCACACAAAACAGTACACAAGACAGTATGAATTACTGATGCTGCCCAGTTACTGTATTACTAATACAAATATCCACCCAAATACCACCACCAAAAAATAAAAGCCACCAAAGCCCAACAGAGAACCAAGAGTCAAGGAACTACTCAAACTCAATACTGTTCAAACGTCAGCAATTACCAGAAATAACATTCACTGTTGAGGCTATCCTGACTGGTTTACAAGCCTGATTTAATTTTTAACAGCTCTAAGAAGTGCGCTCTCCCTACATATATACTGACACCAAAAAAAACCCCACCAAAACCCAACTAAAACAAAAAAAGAAACACACCAAGAAAGAAAAGCTTTGTCTTTGGAAAGATACTGTCCTCTCAACTTTAAGTTAAGGGAAGAGTGAAGAAAAGAAACATACAATTGAAATTTTGGAACCAAACAGTGCAGAAATATAAATGCTATAAGACCAGACTGCAAACATACAAATTGTTGCCAAGGAAAAAAAACCCAGATGCTTAAAACAGCAATTAAAGAAAATTCACTGTGCCCGTTTATAAAAAAGGTACCATAACTGTTGAAAGTTAATCTTTAAGGCTCTATCTTCGTCCTTGCAGACAGCAACAGTCGTATTTCTCTCAGAACACGGCGTAAGTATTCCATGTATTTTTACGAGAGAGAAATAGCGCATTTGCACGGGCAGGAGAAGCTGGTGCATTTTTACAAAAGCGCCTGTAAAGCTGAGCACAGCAGGCCCGGCTCGGCCTCCCCTCCAGCGCAGCCCCCTTCAGGCCCGGGCCACCCACTCTCCCCGCAGGGCCGGGCACGGCACGGCCGGGTGAGGCACACCTGGAACCCCGCGCCCCCGCTGGACCAGCCCGGACCCCGCTCCCACCCCACGGCCCCGCGGCGAGAGGCGCTACATGTTCACCTCCTACGGGCTGCGGCCGCTTCGCCTTCTCCCCCTCGGCCCTGCCGTCCGCCATTTTCCCCACCTCCTCCGCCGCCTCACGCGCCGCGCACGCGCAACGCCCGGCCCCGCCCCTGCGGCGCGCGGGGTGCGCCGGGAGCGCGCCGGGAGCGCGGCGGGAACAGCGGGAGCGCGCCGAGCGGCGCCGATCTGAGCCTCGTCCCGCGCCGCTGCACAGATGCGCACGGCTTTCATTCCCTCCCCCGAGGAAAGCGGGGGGATCAGTCACCCCCGCACTCCCGGCATCGCACCACGTCACGGGCGTGCGAAGGAGCCACGTGCGCTGCTGCCGCCGCGTTAACCACTGCGCGTGGTTTAACCATTACCTTCCGTGATTCGCAAATATCGTCACCTCATTGTCTCCTCGGTGTGTATAAGTATCTAAAGTGCGCGGAGGTGGTGCACCAGTGAGAATCTCGGTGGTGCCAACCAATGGGACGAGATGACGGGCAGAAACTGATGCACAGAGGTTCCACCTGAACGTGGAGAAGAAATTCTTTCCTCTGCAGGGGCCCGTGCGCTGTTCAGGGTGCTCGGAGAGGTTGTGGAATCTCCCTTACTGGAGATATTCCAGACTTGTCTAGACACAACCCTATGCCATGTGCTCTGGGACGACCCTGCTAGATTCGGGAGCATTTGGACTGGCACTGTGGCCCCTTCCAACCTACCCAGTCTGTGATTCTGTAACACGAGTTCAAGTGGGCAGTGACACCACCTTCCCCCACCCCAGTGTGCAAGGCATTCTGCGGATCATTAGAGGCTGTTTGTATGGAGGAAGAACAAATGATAGAAGGGATCTGGCACCCAGCCCATGGCAGGGGGCTGAACTACATGAGACCCCCTTCCAGCCCAAACCATTCCACGGTTCTATGGCACTCAGCAGCACGTAGCTCCATTGTTGTCTCTTCCCTTGAGGGAAGAGTCTGCCTGGGTGAGGCACACACACTCACACAGCCAGTCCTTGCACTTCAGGGCTTCCCAGGGAGCTGAAGGCAACTCTCAAGCATCACCTGGAACACCACCCTAGGGTGAAGCTTTGTGCACTTCCCAACCACACAGAGCTGGGAGGAACCAGGTCTTTCCCTGCACCGGAGGTTGAGGTCCCTCACCCGACAAGAGGCAGTGAAGGGCAGTACCGGGGTAGTGAATCTTCTGCCTTCCAACCCCCACCTTAAACAGCACGGAGGAAGAGGTCACCGGGGAGTGGGTCACCACCAACTCATCATCTGCCACCACTGACTTTAAGCATCAAGCACAAAGAAAGCTCTCCTCATCCTACAGACAGCAGCCCTGTATGTAGCTGCCCATGGCAGCTCTGCAGCCTGAACACAGATTTTCAGAGAGACACCAATGTATTTTGAGCTGTGAGAAATATTAAAAGGCTCTCTGCTCCTCTACGTATTTACTAATAGGACTGTTTGCCATCTCAGAAGTTCCAGCACTTTAGGAAATCTGCATTACATGGCCTGAAAACACAGGCACTCTGGGATTAAAGTCTTATACAAATGTAGGTAAGATTACTTTTTGGTGCAGTCAAGAAATTTGTCTTATTCCTTCCAAACAGGGACTTGATTTGTGCCAGATAGAACATCCAGAAATAAATGCTGCAGTTGCCCAAACTCACACATTTTAACCATTTTAGTTCAGCTATCAAAGGTCAATTCATCTGCACACAAGAGGATTCAGGAAGTAATGGGAGAAGTCTCTTCTACTTCATCTTAGTGATCTTTTAGAATGAAACTGTAGACAGCCTCCAAAGCAGTGAGCTCTGAAGACCTTTGCATTCAGTAACAATCACCCTTGTCCAAGCACAGTTCAATTGAACAGACTGATATTCTTCATGTAGTTATTTTTTTTACAACAGATTATCTAATTTCTCTTACATAATTTCAATAATGTGTGAATAAATTTAAACAGCTGGACTACTAAAGTAATTTAAAAAACCCAACCCTTAACGATGGTCATTTCTAACATAAGCAACAAAACATGTTCTGAGATTAAGAGCTGAACAGAGTTCCAGGTGTACCGAGAAGCTGGAGCATTAAAGACACAGTTTGTGTGTAAAAAATTCATTCTCCTCCTCATCACTCTACTTTTGCTTTATTTTATACCTCTTGGGGTGGTTTTTGGCAAATCGGTTTTCTGCTTCTTCCCGTCCCTTTCCAAGTTTAAGTGTGTTGATCAGGTCTAATGTTTTTTTCAGTTCCTTTACAGGTTTGTTTACAAAGCCACAGTATTTCCTTTTTGGAACAAATTCCAGAGCCTTCCTCCAGTCAGCAGTATCTTTCAAGGTTAATAAAATATGCATCATTTGATCCAGTGTGAGATTTTTGGCACCAGTACTCCAAAGCAAATACTTCTCCAGTGGAAGGGCTGCAGTCTCCAGTCCTAATCGCTTCGCCCGTGCTAAAGAGACTCCTCTTTTTATGCTCTTGTCAACCATTGACCCAACAATATAGATCTTGTCGTGTTCAAATGTTTTCATTACTTTGGGAGAATCAGCTGTCAGATAGATGAGCTTATCCTTTGGAAAGATTTCTGTGTAGCACTGGTCTGTCGCTGTGATAAGCAGTTTGCCCCATGCCCCTCTATATTGCTTGATAAATTCCCTGTGATAGAGGCTATCATCTTTGAAGTTACAGAAGTGGATGTGGAATGGATCCACAGATCTCCGATTGCAGCTTTCACTCAGTACTAACTGCCTCACTGCATTTGTGACTTCTCGGATAGACATTTCTTTTTCATAGGACATGTCAAATACTAGAGGCTGGCCAAAGATCATAGACTGAGCAGCCCTCCAATTGTATGTTTTATCCATAGTGCTGGACGACAAATATACGAATGAACTCTTTTTGGTCTCATCTGTATTTGAAGCTTCATTTTGTGCTTCCAGCCTCCTTTCCCTTTTTTTTCTTTTGTCATTTTTCTTGTGAAGTTCTTTGACATGCAAATATTTTAAATACTTCTTTTTGGCTGACTTAGAAGTACACTCCATAAAAGTTTTTAGCTCATCTTCACTAATATTTTCTGGAACTGCTCTGCCAGCTAGCCTCCACATCTCCAAAGTCTCACGTGCAGCAGCCAAACTGGAAAGATCCTTAGGCTCTGAGACCGTCTCACTGACGTCTTCCTGCAATCCAGATTTCATTACCTTCTTCCACTCATCTAAATCTAGCTTTTCTGAGGGTTCACATGACTTCTCCTGCTTCAGGCAAAGTGATAAACTGAGAGTTCTACTGAGCGGAAACAAATCCTTTTTCATCCCATGCTGCGCAGCAAATGGAAGGACAGAACTTCTTACAATTTTTCTCAGAAGCATATTAGCACACTGCATACTTAGACACGTGCTGTGTTGCAACACTTCCCTGCAAAACACAAATAAGAGGGGAAAAAAACTTGTCAGAAATCACAAAGAAAACACATGCAGATTTTTATTCTTAGTAACACTAACAGACAATAGATTACTTCTTGGAGGATGCTACAAATTCCTCCTTCTACTATGAATTTTTTACTGTTTCCTAAAGCTTAAACCAGCAGCTTAAACCAGCTATGCTTACTGCAATTCAAAATGTAGTCAGGGAACCTTCAAGAACCTTCAAAGATCTCTTCAAGTTATTGGTATCATATGAAGAGCCTTCACAACCGAAGTCACTGAAATGCTGCATGGAAACCAGAAGTATTTTTATATACTTGATCTATCATGTGAAACAGAAAAAAGAGATGGAAGAATAACAACTAGTACAGGAAAAGACCATCTTTTTTCTTTTTTGCCTAATTGTCTCTGAAGTTGGCATAGACACATAAAGCTGAAGACATAAAAGCCCCCAGTTCCATTAATTTTATCCACATTTGTATTTAAATATTAAAGGTCTGCAGAGAGAAAAACACCGTAGAACATTTAATAGTTTCTTTGGCCTATGTGCACTACTGAACTGAGCATCAGTGAAGTTTCAGTGCTTGAGGAAACATGATTTGGACAAAACTAGAATTAATTCCTAATTTTTAAATCAAAATTCATAACCTTCCTAATAAACCGAAAATAATGTGATATACAGTAAAAGAAGTTAAATCTAATATTGGGTTTGTAAATATGTACCTACTCAGATAGAGGCACAGAAGCAGAATATTATTTAGAAATGTTATATAACCTGGCATGTGTTTTACCATACAGTAATTAGTCAAATTGGTGGCTGATCTCTCATGTTCGACCATTATTAAGATAAAAGAAACAAGAACAACCAAGCAACCTAACCATGTGAAAATTTGTAAGTCTTACAACAGAAGTATGCTTAATTTTACATTGAAGCATTAAACCTACTGGCAAAAGTAGTAATCAAAGAAACATGCAGAAATCAAGGTTATCAGTTCCTCAATTAACTTACATTACTGAGCCTCCAATTAAGTCAATACTGAACACTAGATTTACACCATCAGAATACTTGATGACAGGTTTTGATAGAGCCAAGTTACCCTCCAGTGTGTCATTGAGGCTAACATCACTACTGCAAAAATTAATCTCAGGCTCTCTGAAGAACCTAGATTTGTAGCACTGGAAGTATTTTTGTTTTTCTTTTTTTAGCAGGACTTCACTGCAACTCATCTCAATAACAGAAAGGCTTTTCACTGATATTTCAGAGACTGAACAACATGCCTTACTTCTCCAGCACAGCTGCCCACTCAGAACCACAGAATCACAGAGTGAGTAAGGCTGGAAGGGGCCACAGCGGACCATCGGGTCCAACCTCTGCTCAAGCAGGGTCATCCCAGAGCACATGGCACAGGATTGTGTCCGGACATGTCTGGAATATCTCCAGTGAGGGAGACTCCACAACCTCTCCGGACAACCTGTTCAGTGCACGGGCCCCTGCAGAGGAAAGAAGCGCTTCCCCACGTTCAGGAAGCGCTTCCCCACGTTCAGGCGGAACCTCTGTGCATCAGTTTCCGCCCGCCGCCCCTGGTCCCGCCGGTCGGCAGCACGGGGCAGAGCCTGGATCCAGGCTCTCGGCGCTCCTTCGGACGCTCACTGACGAGCTCGGCTGGGGGGCGCAGCCCTGCACCTGCACGCTGCTCAGCGATTTTCAGACCAGCCCGAGTGCCCGAGCCGCTGAGCGNAATTTAATGGCAGAGAGAAGTTCCACTTCTTTTTGGCCCGCAGGTTGCTGTTGTTTGACGGTGCGTTGTTTTGTTGTTGTTGTTTGGTTTTTTTTTTTTTCCGTAACTGTCTGGTAGGGATTTTAGTGGAGACCGTGATCTGTCGCGATGAGTTTTCTGCTGCCCAAACTGACCTGTAAGAGGGAAGTGGATCAGGCAATAAAAAGCGTGGCTGAGAAGGTTTTGGTTCTCCGTTTTGGAAGAGATAATGATGCTGTTTGTCTGCAGCTCGATGATATTGTAAGACCATTTCTTTCTTTTTTTTTTTTTTTCTTTTTAACGGATTGTGCAAGTATAGCTGGTGCACAGAAGAGAATGTTGCTTTTGCTAAGATGGGTATTCATGAAAAGTTTGGTGACAAATACAGAATGAAATTACACTATATTTGTAAAAAGGTTTGAAAACGAAGCATCTGTGTTACTATTGTAGTGGCTGAACAAAGTGGTTGAGATAGACAAGATGTGATATTCTATACCTGCTTAAGCTGGTAACACATAAGAGAAACAGGCTTTATAAAGCTTGCCACCCTCTTTTCATCATGTCTCAGTCTAATTGTCATCCGCCTTTCTCACTCTTTCCAGCTTGCAAAAACAGCGCATGACCTAAGTAAAATGGCAGTCATTTACCTGGTGGATGTTAACAATGTCCCAGTGTACACCCAGTATTTTGACATCAGCTATATTCCATCTACTGTATTTTTCTTCAATGGACAACACATGAAGGTTGATTATGGGTAAGTCTTATTACCATTGTCTATTACGTCTTCATGTTAGAATTATCAGGTTTTTTTCCATGTTACCATGCCTGGGTAAGGTAACATTTGAAAATGATAATGTTGTTACCAGCATCTGCATTGAGAATTCTGTAGGAAGCTAGAAGGATGTAAAATAGAGAAGTAATTTGAAATATGCTCTGATGCAATAAGTAGGTGAACTATGTCTGACTCTGCAAAAAATAGTAAGAAATGGTTAAAATCTTAGACATGGCACTGCACCTGTTTGACCTTTGGAGGTCACAGCATATTCCTGACTTGGTTATGCCATTACAAAGTTAGTTCATTCTTTCAGAATGATCAGATCAGAGCTCCTTGTGGGAGCTCCTTATCTCATTTGGGCATCTTTTCACATTTTTAGGTGGTTTTTCTCTGAATAGTTTAACATTACAATCCTACCTTTGTCTTATGTTTATATTTAGGTCTCCAGATCACACCAAATTTGTAGGAAGCTTCAAAACAAAGCAAGACTTTATAGATCTGATTGAAGTGATCTACCGTGGAGCAATGCGGGGAAAGCTCATTGTGAGAAGTCCTATTGATCCCAATAACATTCCTAAATATGACCTCCTCTACCAAGGAATTTAATGGGTTGACCTGAGATTAGAGGTACAAAATGGACGATGTTGTAGATCCCTTTTTCCTTTGAGCACTTTTGGCCTCCTCTGAAACTGTGGGACAGTTCGAGCATTTATCCTGAAGGATCATATTGGTCTTCTTCTGAAGACAGATATTCTGTCACCTCATGCTTGTCTCGTAAATAAAGCTATGTGTTCATGCTCAGAGTTCACCCAAGTGACTGTTCTTTGAGTTATGTGCTGCCCAGCCCTTACAAAACAGGCAGGCTTGCATCCTCAGCTATGGCCTCTCCAGTGCAACCTTCTTCAGGGAACCGAGGCACTCTGTTGTCAGTTTAGTACCATTTTCATTCAGATGTAATAACAGTGAACCTGACATTAATAAAAAAGCTGTGCTTGCTCTCAAATGAATGTGCCTTTCCAATAGAGTTTTCCATTTTACCCATTGCTGCGTAACAGGACAGAAGTTTCTTCTGAGAGAGACAATGACTGAAATCTGAAATAGATAAACACAAAGGCAAGTTGATGCTCTCTTCTCCTTGATACCCATAACTACTGTTCAACAGTTTTTTTGACTGAGATTGGAATGTTCTATACTTGTAGGAGAAGGTTTCATCATCCTTCAAAGGATCCTTTTTTGTGGCCATTGAACACTTTTGATTCCCACAGGCTTGAACTGGAAATAAAGAATAACTCTTTTGTTTACATTCACTTTAAAGATTATTTGAACTTCTGCTTATACACTTCTGCTGGTAATATTGCAAGCTTTGAGTATGTAATTTTAAAAATTGTGTTTCCCACCTCTGTCTAAAGTTAAACAGCTGAGAGGAAACAGCAGTGTCATTCATTTGCACCAGTTTGGCAACTGCAGGTTGCTAGACTATTGTATCTCTGTAGCAGCTCATGTCCAGTATTCTTACTGGCTTAGTTGGCTTTAAAATAGAAATTATTTTACCTCCATGTGTCATGTTTGGGGCACACCAACTCTGACTGGAGGGAAGGTAGTAGTATGTATTTCATGTACTTCCCTGAAGCACTGTTCAGCTTAACAGTAAATGTTGCAAGGAGGAAAGTGAACGTTCCAGCTCTTGAAAGATTTTAAACAATACATAGTACAGAGAAAGGAGGAAACAGATTGTTTACATGCTTTTGCTGTTCCAGATTTGGCCTTCTAATGAAGCTAAGCACTTAAGCAAATGTTTTCCTGATAGTTTAGTCTGATTATAGAGCCATAACTATATAAGGTTTATTGTAGAAAACGGTAAGTGAGAGTGTGTATACCTTAACATCTTTAATTCAACTTTAAATTTCACAGCTAGCCAAAGGGTCGTGGCTTAAGGCTTTCAACAATGCATTTCTTTCCTAATAGTTAACTTTCATGTTTTTCTCCGCAAAAACAAACAAGTTAGTTTCAAACTTAGAACTGTGAATTTTTCCACAGTGAGATGAAGGTGCTTAGGTGACGGAAAGGTGCAGAGGCAGTTACGAAAGGAAGAGGCTGCTATCAAGAACAAACCAGTGTACCTTTATTTATTGCCTCTCATCTTACTTGTGCTGCTTCTGGTTGCAACAGGTGAATTCCTCGAGGCTGTTGTGATCTTGGCTTTTAGCATGTTCTTCAGGTACTTAAAGATGGGTTGTAAGCAGTAGGAGGGTGCTAAACCATGCTTTTCTGTTCCAGCAGAGAAAGTAGGACAACTTACTCTCATGACAAAGCCCACAGTTTTATTTAGGGGTTTACTGTTTGCCACCCATTCCCGGCAGTTTTTGTGTATCCATTCCTGTATTTCTGGATCGTGTCTGCTCTGGTGCTGCATGTTGTGTGTGGAGTCGATGAACGCTACAGAGTACACTTTATTCATCACCTCACGTTTCCTCTGCACCAGCAGATCAACAAACACCAGCCCGCCATAGCCATGGGCGATGAAGGCCACATTCCTGGCAGCACTCTTTGCAATGAAATGATCCCATACATGTACGGTATGCTCCTCGGGGCTGCTGCTGCCCCTCTTGGGGATACACCAGACAGACTCTGTAAAAGTAAGCGCTTCTTCCCTGGCAGAAAATCTTTCCTTTTCAGTGTTCAGATCAGTGAAGTTGTCATTGGGGTTCAGTACAATCACTTCCCAGTGGCTTTGCAGGGCCATTTCGATAAATGGTATTTGTGTTCCATGTCTCAGGCCCTCACTGACAATTGCCCTTCGCCCCCACTGTCCAGCACAAAACACTCCACGGTCTTGAAGAAGGATAATGAGGCAAGAGGAACTTGTTAGTGCATTCTTGCTCATGAAAAAGAAACTTCTTGGTTCATCCTCTGTAGCATCAGTAGGAATATAAACCTTCTGCAGCATGCAGACTCTTTCCAGGAGCTCATAAACATACTGGGTAATAAAATGTCCCAGAACTTTGTAGCGTTTGTGATTCTGCTCATGTCCATTCTTGTGGTGATTGAAAACAAAGGACTCATTTGTATCCAGGTGCCTCAGTTCCCCTTTTATATTGAAGTCATATTTTAGTTCCTCTTGATACTCTGATCCCTCCATTAGTTTCCTCAAACTGAGTTCACGCTGTATTTGTAACCACTACAAATGAAGAAGACTATTATGTCCAAGTAGTGCTAGACCTCCACACAACCCCTGTCTACCCAGCCCCCCCCCATTGCATTAGAATTCAGATTTAAAAGCTGTTATAAAGAAAATACTTGTTGAACCAGAGTATTTCGTGGTGATGTATAGTAAACCAGCTGCTTCTAAAGTCTCTTAGAGATGTCAGTTGCGAAGTTCCAACAGCTGTAACTCCTCTGCCTTCATTGTGCCTTATTTCAGTTTGGTAGTTAAAGATTTGTAAGCCAGCATGTTTATTTAAAGATCTGTTTAAGGTAGTTTGAATTAAAAGCTGTAAGAAGGAGGCACATGTACATGGCTCATTGTTCACTTGAACAACTTTTATTGTGCTGTCCCCTAGCCATTATCTTGGAACTCCACTGAGTTTCAAGGCCAACTTTGAAATACAGGCCTTGGCAGTTGGAAATAGTCCAAGTGTTGTACCGGATCCTGAGTTTTAAAAGAAAATAAGCTGCACTTACTAAGGACTTCAACCTTCCCATTGCTTGTGTACCAGCATACTCTCCATGTTCTACCTTCAACTACATTAGAACGGATAATACATGTATGTGTTTGCTTTCTGCTAATCACTCTAGTTAGTAATTCATCCTTGCAAGCACTTTCTACATGGAAATATAGGAATGGATGACAGAATAAACTAGCCACTGTTGTCCAGGAGCAGGAGAAAAGAAAGTCCAGGCAGCAAACTCTGATGAGGTTGGACTGAGGTCTCCAATCTCAAATTATCTCTAATGACTAATATGAATTATAGCAGGAAGTGATTTTTGTGCAGCCGAAAAATTTAGCTTAGCAGAACCTTTTATTTTCCTAGTAACTCTTCAATCTACTAGTGACTGTCACTGGCTGTGGAATGGCAAACAGGGCATATAAGCATGGTGTGGTCAGAATCCTACCTTTTCAGGAGTTTAGTCCCGACACATGCCTTTTTTTTTCTTTTTTTTTCTGTTAATGGTCTGAATCAAGTCATATTTGGCAAGTTAGACTATATACCTTTAAGTTTTTCTTACTGAACTAAAACAAGTTTTATAGAAAACAGTAAATTACATTCTATGTTAAAAGTCACTATACCAGCTGATAAAGCCAATTACTAGGACAAAAAGTGATCTGAATATTTTTATGTAAGTGACTTGAGTTGGAACCTAACTCTTTCAAGGAATGCAAGTTTCCTTGAGGTAAGGTGCTTAGCAGATTGAAAATTATTTCTTACACTCCCAAATTAAAAAAAAAAACCAACAAAAACAACCAAACAAACACATTTTTGCTTTTCAACATAGCAACACCATATGTATTTTCCTTTTGAGTAATCTCCACTGAGCTAGTATTATTAAGTCCTCTCTTCAGGGTCATTCCCATCTTCTAAATAATAGAGAGAAGGTTAGAAAATTATAGTTTCTCCTTTTTTATCTAATATAATCTGTACACATAGTAAAAAGGAAAAAAATATGCTATGATAGATAATACATTTATTAACTGCTTTCCCAGTTTGTTGAAATGGAAAGAGCACAAAGAAAATGCACGGGCAGCCATTCATCTGGGATTTTTTCATTCTGCAGGAAGGTACAAGAGACACAAAGGAGATGGGAAAACAGTCTGTTTGCTATACTAATGAAATATGGGTAATTAATGCAAAAGAGATAATACTTAGTAGGAAAGAAGTGAAACAGAAAAAATAAAGCAAGGATGCCTGGCATTCGGCCAAGAGCCCACTGTATTAATAGAGAATTGTTCCTTAAAAGCACTAGTCTGTTACGTATTAGATCCAGCTGATCAATCTTCTCTCTGGCCCTAGCGGGTCTCCTAAATTCCTTCTCTGGGGCTCTAGTCAATGTTATCCTCACCTGGTACCGATTATCCACACATTCCTCAGGCCTCAAAACTGGGAAACACGATACCAAAGTTTAGAAGATGGCTAAAAGAACAAAAAGAGCATGCGCAAGGAGACAAGGTGAAAAGTTCAACTTAGGATGACTGTGTGCTTCATCCCCAAAGACCCCCGGACGACCACCAGAGTGATTAATGAGGAGCAGCGCGCAGCCACAAATAGGCGTGGAATTAATTTTAATACGAAGCAGGGACAGGCGGGGTTAGAAAATAAATATGTATTAGGCGTATCATATAACCCTAGTTTGTAGAGGTAAAAAGGGAGAGACAAAGCTCCAAGGGTGTGCATGTCTTTGGGGAATTATCCCCATGCACCTCAGTGCTGAATAAATTCATACCTCCTCTCATAACTACTCTGTGAGTTATAGAGTCTTCACCCCGCACATCGTTTTGGCGAGCCAGGCAGGAGAATCTCTGTCTGGCTGTGGGAGCGGCCGAGGAGCGGATTCCCTGGCGCACCCCCAGGACCTTCCCGGGAGGGACCCCGGACCTCGGCGCGCTCACCGCGGGGACAGACAACGACCTGCTGGCCTTGCGGATAAAGGTATGAATTAAATCTCGGGAAAGGCGCAGCTGATCAGTCGTGCAGAGACGCAGCACAGTCCCAGTGGGCTTGCAAGCAGCCGGCCGGGGAAAAGCCGGCCACAGAGCGGGAGGGATCGATCCCCGGCCGATAGCGCGGCCGACGGAAGGGGTTTCACTGAGCTGATAGAGCACCCGCTACCTACTCTGGGGGTGAGTCGAGTGAAGCCTTGTTTTGCTGCTGTTTTGTGTGAATGCTAAGTCCGGACACGTTGCGTTATTGATTGTGTTCAGTCAGTGAGTGAGTGAGACGCACCCGAGGTGCGGAGCGATTGTGGAACTCTATCCATGTGTCCGACCTGTGGCGACTGAGGCGGCCCGAGAAAGGCAAAGCGGCTGGAGTCAGTGTGGGGCAAACCCAAGTGTGAACGAGGGGTCTTATGTTTGAGTGTGAAGTGGTTAACATTTGTGTCAACCGTGGATAGACAAATTGACGGAGTCTCTCCTCAGCAGTGGTTTGGGCTTGATCCCTGGGAATCGATTGATCCAGTGAATCATTGGCTAGAAAGAGGGAATGAACGGGTCTATCTAGAAGGAATATACAGAACTTCTGCAGGGAGATTGGTCTTGGACCAATTGGTCTTAGACTGAGAACAACCTGCAGTACAGACCCTAAGTATTCCAGGGGAGGGGAATGGGATAGCCTGTTCTTGTGGGAGATTTAGAGCTGTCAGAGGATCAAGACACTGGCATTTAGCATGGGTTTCATTGCACTGTAGAGATTGTGGAAAACGTTAGTATTGTTACTCTAGTAACGAGCAGGGCATATGCCCCCTGTGTGAACTGAAGTATTATCCTAATCACAAGGACGTTGAACCTAAAACTCTGAAGGCTGTGTGTGGACAGTCACATTGTGTGCCTGCAAACTGGGGCTGTGTGTGGGAAGAGAATTGGGAAGACACTCTGAAATTGTGTGAGGAAAAGTTTGGATGAAAACGGGACAGAACAAGAAGGAGGAGATAATGGGTATTGAGCAAAGCAAAGAGATCCCTAAAGCGAGTCCCCTAGGCTGTATTATTGCACATTGGAAAGATATTGCTGGACGCGGGGGCACTGAGGACAAGAGATCTTACTAGATTTTTACAGAGATTGGTGGCCGCTACATAAATTGAGTGATGGAGCGAGGTGGCCACCTGGTGGAACTTCGGATTATAACACGCTATTGCAACTCACGGGATTTCTTAGGAGAGAAGGGAAATGGAAGGAGGTGTCATATGCCGATGCGTTTTTCTCCCTTCGAAATCACCCCGAATGGCAGAAGGACTGTGGGATCAGGGCTCCATCTGACCCTCTGGTGTTGGCCTGGAGAAAGAGAATAAGACTAAGAGAGGAGGGCTTGAGCGGTGTTGTTCAGCGTGTAGCATAGGGCAAAGATGTACAAAATCAGATAAGGTTTACCAGACTGTGGCCCAGGAACAAGACCTGGTGGATGATTTGCTTAAGCCTCCCCACTAAGACAAGAAAGGGATGAGGAGGAGGATGTAGACTCAGAGGATACAGACACATCCCCGATTGCACACTGGACTAGACAACAGATGTACATATTACAGGCACCTCTGCGTGAAGCACTCAGACCAGAGGGAGGAGTGGTGTTGGTTAAAGTTCCCTTCTCCACAATCGATTTGGAAGTATGGGAAGAGGTCGCTAAAAATTACCACAGTGACCCAGTTAACACAGCTAAACGTCTGCGATATATAACAAAACAACACAATCCAGATTGGAGCGATATGCAATTATTATTGGATGCACTGAGACAGAAAAACAATTAATCATAAGAATAGCGGGGAATCTGGCAGTGTCTGCAGTCCTGGAAGTAAAGGGCAGGCACTGGCATTCCCCGCAAAGGTTCCTGAAATATCAAGCCATCATGGTAGAACATGATGATGTAGAGATAGTTGTAACTAACATTATCAACCCAGTTTCTTTTCTCAGTGGGAATCAAGGGGAGCCGGTACACCACGACTGCTTGGAGACCATCGAAGCCTCCTACTCCAGCCGCCCGGGTCTGAAAGACACCCTTTGGATGACGCAGAAACCTGGTTCACTGATGGGAGTAGCTACGTCATCAGTGGAAAGCGACATGCTGGGTATGCAGTTACTACCCGCAGAGAGGTAATAGAATCTGGACCCTTACCAACAGATACCTCTGCACAAAAGGCTGAGATAATTGCTCTAATCCGTGCCCTAGAGATTGCGAAAGGAAAGAAAATAAACATTTATACAGACTCAAGATAGGCATTCGGGGTTGTACACGCACTTGGAGCCATCTGGAAAGAAAGGGGACTGTT
>WBMY01002658.1:0-14920 GCA_013397315.1 Donacobius atricapilla
TTCTTTGTTTCCACAGGGGTGACGGATGCTGGTTGTGACTGCCCCCGTGGTTCCGCTGGAACCTGGACAATTGTAACATCTGTGGGTTGCACTGCTGCACCATCAGACTCTCCCTTTCCAGGGCAGGGGGAGGGTTTCCCATGGGGCTAATGAGACTACCACAGGGGAAATGTACTGCCTCAGCATCTGGCCCATCTCATGTATCTCTTTCACCAGAACCCCCACCCAAGCTGGGTGGTTCATTTCTGAAGTGGGCTGCAGGGCAGGGTCNCGGCACGGTCAGGCTCTGGGACAGCATCCTGATTCTGTGGATAGATATCAGGGTGGTTATCCAGGTCAATCTCCCCTTATCTCTGAATGCTAAATAGAACAGGTCTATAAGCAACACCAACCACTGTATGATATTATTAGTATTCAGAGAAGATTTGAACCCATCGAAAACCAGTGGGGTAGACCCAAAGAGCTGAGTGAAGGGTTGGGAGAAAATTTCCCACAGTGTCATCTCCTCACAGTAGGTACCATTATTAAAATAACCCTATAAACACACATTTAGTGTGTGATAGCTCTGAATCCATGTGCCNAAAAAAAAAGCAAACAAACAAAAATCCTAGAAACATTGACAGAGTCAGAATATGACCTGACACCCTGTTGGTGACAGATGTGGCTCTTTTGGAGTAGAGATAATCCTATAGAAAGGGTCCAATGACGGCAAGATGGGTCCGGTCTTCCTCTGGGAATCCAGTGGAAAACAGGCTGGCTATTGTTCTGACTGTCAGGTTTTTATCCAGGCAGAAATACTTGGCTCCTCCCAATGGGTGGAGCATCTCACAATGGGATGATGTAATGTTATCAGTCATGTGGTGAGTCTTAATGGCCCATTAACAGCAGATATTCCCCAGAGAGAGATGGGGTCGCGGAAGAAATAAGGAACATTGCCCCACCCGGCTTTAACAGTTGGCTCATGAACAGAAAGACACCCGCCTCCTCCTCTCAGGAGTTATGAGATAAAGAAAAAAAACCTCTTCAATCAGTTTCAACAGATTGGGAATAGAATACATGTTGCATTGCAGCCCAAGACAGATTCTGACTTCCGAACTAGTAAGAATTTATGAACATCCTCAGTTACCTTGAAGGAACACTCTTTATGTTATGTAAAGTACATACCTATGCTCTGCCTCAAGTGAGCTTGAAAGAACATTTGCCTGAGGGAAAGCTGAAGACTGAATGATCTGCTGAGGTGTAATTGAAGCATTGCCATTCTCCTGCAGAATCTCATTTTCAAAGTTTCGGTTTATATCTCTCTCACGATGAGGACTGTTGCTGTTATGAAAGCTGAAGGATTCATCATCCTAAACACAGAAATAATTTTACATTACAAAATGTAAAAGTGAATTCCATCCACATCTAAATACCCAGAAGTGCTGCAATTCAGTGGTTCTGTTTTGTTTAAATTAAGTTTAAATGGAGAGACTCTGTACTTTAGAGTAATTCTCTTCACCCTTCTGACATTTGCAATACCTGCATACTACAGAATTCCTAAGATATGTGACTGATTAAGTAATGCAGAAAGCAACTCACATGCTTTTCCCCAATTCTTTTCTGCAAAGTTTCACACATCTTAATATTCAAACATTCTTCAGCTGTCCTTCGTACTTACGGAAATAACAGGGTGTTGAATTTTTAACATTCCTAATTAAATATCAAAGCTGTATGTGTCAGGAGAAGTCTGAAAGTATATGAGTTCTCAAGTTTACTTAGTGTAAGGGACAGGTCACAACACCCACATCTCAAATAGCAAATTCTCTCCCATGAATTCAGAAAGACTGTATATTGCTCGTTAAATTCAGACAAGTTCACTTACACACATGCACTCAATCCCAACTTCTCAGCAACTGTAAATTACTAGCCATGAAATACAAACCAGGAAGAACATTTATTTAGAAAGCAGACTGTTCAGGTTCACTCTAAGATTAAAAGGTCTCTAGCCTATAAACATGAGGTATTTCTTTCTTCTCTACTCATTCAGCAACCCGTAATTCTTATTTATGAATGAGCCAAATAGCCTCAGAAGTCTTACCAACTGTAAAAACAAAGAGTACAATCATTATCTAGTTAATACTTTTTCAACAACGAAATCCCAAAACTGGGCATGTAACAGCATAATACATAGCAGGAGGAAATCATGTAATATTCTGCACCTATAAGAAATCATACTTCAGAGCACAGGATCAAGACCATCATCACTTCCCTCCCACTCACATGTATTTTGCTTTCAGAAATTTCAGAATAGTCAGCAAGATAATATTAAGAACACATATCCCAGTAAACATACATTCAGCTGTTACATTATATGCCTGAAGAATATGTCACATAATACAAAGAAAAAATTATAAATTTATTAAGAGATTCTAATATATAGGGCAAAACAGCTTCTTCCAAGTGTGATTCATCTGCTCAGTACAATTTGCCTCATTATTTAATAATTCTGAATCTCTAGATGGTTCCTAAAAATCTTTCCAATCTTAAATCAAAATCTTTGTGTATTTCCTGAACACATGAACAAAGCTATCCCAAATATCCATCTCAAGGCACTCAGTCACAGGACACCTAATGAAAAGATGTAGGCAGTTTTAGCTCACACAAGTTATACAGCCCCATTACAGCAAATTGCATTTTGCCTGAAATAGGATCAGGGTCAGAAAAGTCAATCTCACTTTCATGAGCTATGTACACTGGCACTGCTTCTTTTTTAATACCTCATAAGCTTAATATCTCTTCCTCAAAAATCACTTGTTTATCTGGTTGATTTGTAATTTATAGGATTGTTTTAATAAGACATCGTAAACCACTCATTTACAGCAAACAGGCTTGCAATCACCTCATTCTGAATAATAAAATACTTATCTTCACTTGGACTATGTATTATACCTTGTTGGTGGCTGATAGCTTTTGACACAAATATTCCCTAGTATCAATCAAGCACTGTATAAATCAGTGCAGACTGAAAGAAACCCAATACATATTATACACAGCTATTACAGGCTTTCAAGTTCTCAATTAGTAAAAACCAGTGGTTTTTGCATATATTGAGCTATTGCTCCTATGATTAGACCAAGAACAGACAAATTCTGTCTACCTTAACATTAATAAGGAAGGAAATGATCTGAGAAGCAGAGCCAACTTTTTTGTTTTATAGGATAACTAGCAGCCAAGGTATGAGACACTGACCTCCACAAGTCTTTTGGGGTCAGGTGGGATTCAGACAAGAATACAGAAGGAGTTGGCAGTTGACTGAGCCACTTTCCATCATTTACTAGCAGTCCTGGATTAATAGAGAGGTCCCAGGCAACTGGAGATTGGCAAATGTGAACCCCACTTGCAAAAAGGGTTGGAAGGAGATTCCAGGGAACTACAGGCTTGTCTGACTAGCCGCGGTGTCAAGGAAGGTAATGGGGCAGATCACTGCAAGTGCCATCTCACAGCACATGCAGGACAACCAGGGGATCAGGCCCAGCCAGCATAGGTTTGGGACAGACAGGTCCTGTTTGGCCAACCTGATCTCCTTCTATGATCAGGCAACCTGCTTAGTGGATGAAGGAAAGGTTGTGGATGTTTTCTGCTTGAACTTCAGTAAAGCCTCTCTTTACACGGTTTCCCAGAAAATTCTCCTGCAGAATTCTGTAGCCCATGGCTTGGACAGGTGCACTCTTCATTGGTTAAAAACAGCCTGTGGCTGAGCCCAGAGAGTGGTTATATTCACATGGCAGCTGGTCAACGGGTGGGGTTCCCCACAGTTCAGTAGTGGGGGTAGTTCTGTTTAATATGTTTATTAATGATCTGGATTAAGGGCACTCTCAGTCCATTTGCAGGCAAGACCAATTTCAGTAGCTGCACTGATCAGCTGGAGGGCAGGAAGACTCTACAGNAAGATTCAGGTTACACACCAGGAAGACTTTCTTCACAGGAAGGGTAGTCAAGCACTGGAATGGGCCACCCAGGGAAGTGGCTAAGCCACCATCCCTGGAGGTATTTAAAAGACAAGTAGATATGACACTTGAGTATGTAGTTTACTTGGAGACTTGACAGTACTGAGTTAATTGCTAGACTTGATGATCTCAAAGGTCTTTTCCAACATAAATTCATCTATGATTAGGTTAGTTTACTAAGCCTAATTTATCCTTCTGATTGCTGCTAAAGACACTCAAGTACCTATGTCATGAACATGCACTAACATATACTGCCAAAAGACAGAATGAAACTACAAAACAGCACTAGAGGAGAATGTTTTTAAATTCATCAACAGGTAATTTCTTTCCTTCATTTAGAGATCCAAGACCATTACTTAACAGCTGTTTACAGCAAAATAAAAAGTAGTTTATAGTTTGCCTGAAACCTGCTGGATCTACAATAAGTATGAGCAAAAATTACCTTCTCTTGCCCATGATGATCCTCATCTTCGTGTTCCTCTTTCACTCTATCTCTTTTCAACGCTTTCAAAAATTCACTCTTCTTATCAGTCCGCATTCTTGTCAATTTTGTTAAACGAGGCTGACCAGATTTGTCAACAGGGGATGAAGAATTTGACCGATTACACTAGTGTAGGAAGTCAGAAAAAGAGAGAATGTTAAAAATGTTTTCATTTAGGAAAAAAAATTAAAAATCTTAATTAAATACACAGTTATCTGTAGTTTCAGGTTTCACATGTATTCACAGTCAAAAGCAGAGGGAAGATCTGTATTTTGGTATATACAATCTGAAGATGTAAACCCAGAGATGCAGGTTTATGGAGGACTGCTAATGAACAGTAGGCCTTCTGAAACATCTAATACCTTTAGCAGTTTTGAAGTCTAAATGTATCAGGTTGTACTTCCTAATGTGGGTTTTTATTCCAAATCAAACGTGCAAAGGAAACTGCACCATACCTTTAAGGCCGGTGACATGCCTTCCATCTTTCTCGCACATTAAGTTTCAAAAACACATTTAATACAATTCTGCATAAAATTTACTGACCATCCTCACTTACACAAATTAAATGTTATATAGATTTAACTACAGCCACTGCTTTACCTCTTTAACTGAATTTTGTGTTACAGCAAATGCCTTGACAGTTGATTTGAAAGGACTGAAATTGCCAACACCATATGCAGATTCATGAGGAAACGCATTCCCAAGTTTATTTTCTTTTGCTTGACTTTTCCACTGTGTGGGCTAGACAGAAATACAAACAGAGATGTAAGGAGTCATTAACTACAAAAGGATTCTTTTCAAGAGTCTTCAGAAAAATTATTAAGAAAAGGCAAATCATAACGGCAACCTTAATGTAGTGCAAACATCTGTTTTCTTGTGGAAAAGAGGCTGTTTATGAGCAATTCATCTGCTCATAAATACTGTTCACGCTGTTTGTATAAAGACTAAAATTTCAAAACAATTAAGATCCTCATATTTGAGGTATTGAAAATGAAATACAGGACTTCAACAGCCAAAAGTATTATTTTATATTCAAAATGTTACAGAATTAAGAACTAATCCATTATATGCTTTCAAGAGCACAGAAAAATTCCTGAAACGAAACAATAGAGATGAAGCCAGTGAGAACAGCCCAGCTGTTTAGAGCCTGGCACTAATAAAGCCAGGGTCATGGGTTTGAAGTCGACATGGACCATTCACTTAAGAGCTGAACTTGATGATTCTTGTGGGCCCATTCCAACTCAGACTATTCTGTGATCATGCACATAGAAAGTTGCATTTGGAAAGAGACCAGAGTGATACTATAGATTACATCATCATCTCTGTCTACAACTGAGATAAATTCTGAAGGTATTATTATGCTGACTATACCTCTCCACTATGAACCTAATTTTGCTCTGTTAAAATCATATATACAAAAGGGACTGCTATTCCATAAGTTAAAACCACATTTTTACTCTTATTTGTACAGCTGCTGCATTTCTCAAAAATGTTAGATGAGAAGCAAAGAGAGACTAAATAATAATTTTAAAAGAAAAATGCAAAAAAGTTGTTTCTAATAATTTTTGGGGTGTGTTGTATTTTGCAAGTGTTGAATACATGATAATCTAGGAACAGTATTCTCAGAAATGAAATAAGAACATGCAAAATTACAGCATGATTTTTCTAGGCATGTTTTTTGTAATACTGGTATCCAATACTCACCTTTGCAGATGGAGTGATAGGTTTGGGGACTAATCCTTTATAAACACTTGTGCCAGTGCCATTCCTTACTGTTTGTGAGTGAAGACTTCCCACTACTGGGAACCCAGATATCCGCAGTTCTTTCGTACTGCCTTTTTTAATGACCAACATTCTCTGAGATCTAGGTTTAGGATTTAAAGGGCACTCTGGAAGAAAAAAAGAAGTGTGTATATAGTATAGGTATGTATGTGTGATTGTGCCTGTATGCACAATCTCACTAATTTTTGGATCATAAGGTACTGGACAGCCATATGATCCAGAGCAAACAGGCAGAAATCAGGAACTTAAATCAGTATTAGTTCCACAAATAAGATACTGTGCAAATCTGGAAAAACACAGGTCTGTTCCATTTTCTACAATCATAATTTTAAAAGTATTTCACTTGATGATGCAGGAATTGCACTTTTGAAGAAAGTATATTCTTCAAAGAAGCCTGCTACACAGTTCTAGAGACTGCTGCACAGCAATTCTAAAATCAAAATACTGTTAGTTGTTGATAGTTACCCAAACTTCAAAAGAGATTACAGCTTTCATATTCCCCTTAAGGTTTCCTAAAGAATAATTAGTTATATATTTATTGACAGCTCAGTTTAGAGCTCTGCACTGAGGTTCTATAAACATGAGATGAGATGAGATGAGATGTGCACTTCACGTTAGACCACGGCAATGACCAGTTTCTCTAGCTCCATGCTTCAGATGGCCATAACAGGACAAAATTTCCATGTTCATTGGAGCATAAATAAGGAGACACGCAGTCAGCTGTCAAGCTAAAGAAACTACCATTTAGCAGTGTTAAGGAACATCTATTTAAAACAGTTCTAAAATTGTCAAAAAGTGAAAAAATATATTTCTTCTACATGCATTCCAACATTGAGTTAAGAGCCTTTTGAAGGATTATGTCCTCTCCCTGCAAGCAATTTCGCTTCACATAGTCACTATATCTTCTGTTAAAAAAAGAAACAAAAAAACCCAAGAAACCCTATCTTAGAAGCATACATGACTTCCGCTGTGTGTACAAAATAGTTATCATAACTGTAACCTTCATCTTCATTAAACCTCATGACAAGATTTTTCAGAATACTTACAGGCTCCCATCACATATACACAAGGTAAAATGGAATCTAAGAGATGCCTACATTTTTAACAGCTATTAGAAGGGATTGTAACAGTCCTCTGTCCTGAATATTGTTTCCTTCTAAAGGGAATAAAAATAACAGCCTTAATTTCATTTTTTGCAATTACAAAAAAAGACTCTTTTATTGAAAGACAGATTATCACATGAAAGCTGCTATCAATATAAAACCAGAAAGCTGTCAAATTATTTATAATGCTGCAAAGGTTTACAGCAATTAGATAATTATATTGAGAGGTTGCCTTGTATCTAAAGTTACTTTACCGTGCAAAAAATACTGTAAAAGTATCAGCAAATTAAAACACCTTTAAAATCTCAGTATTACCATTAGTTCAAGTACACAAGTAAAAGTTTTCATGTTTAATTAATTTTTTAATGAAGAGAAATGTTCTTATTTTGAGTACATTTATTACTTTAAAACCTTTGCCACCTGAAGCTACCACCTTCTTAGGGGTAAACAGTTGACTACATAAAGTCCATTAGAATTGTTAAGCGATAGCTAAACATAACCAGGTGAGGATGAGAAAGCAATCCAGACTACAAGCCTGCTCAATGCCTATGCTCAGGATTGTATTTGTCATATAAATAATACACACAACCAACAGCATAAGACATTTGCTTCCAGAAAGAGACCTTAAATCTCTGCAAGCTAACCTACTTATCCAGCTCTCCCAGGTTTCTCTCCAAATTCTCCCAACACATCCAATCAGTCAGAAGCATTCTTTTGCAAAGAATTGCTTCAGCCAGCAAACAACACCACTAATTTAAGTGACCAACCTTCATTGCACTTCTTGAAAATAAAGGTATTTCTTGACATCTTTAGGAAAAAAGATGTATACTTGCTATGGGAAAGAATATTAGCTGTGGCTCTATCTACAGACTAGCTGACTGATACTCATATGAAGCGCTATTTTTTAACAAAAAGATACCTACACTGTAATAATATTGAAGTCTTCCCAATCTCTACCTTTATAATTCTAAAAAGAGGCTTGCGTTTCAAATAAAACAACTTCAGATCTCTGCTACATTTTTGCATTTAAAAACATCAAAAATACTCACCCCACACACCTGCAGCTAGAGATTTATTCTGGTTTGGTTCCCTCTCATATTCAGGGTTTAAAGATGGCTGAAAGAAAGTTTTGTCATTATTAAAAAAGTAATTCTTGAACTGTGGGATGAATGAAATAAAGAATCACAATAACACCAGCAGCATGACCTCTGCTGACAGACTAAACACCTCCCCCATGAACCAAAGAGGTCAATGCTCACTTCTTGTTTTTCTTCTCCAACAAAATATCTCAGGCAGCAGCCAATGTCATTACATGAACTGCCCAAAGAAAGCAAAAAACAGCGATATGTATTTCTTCAAAGATCACCCTTTCCCTTAGATCCTAATTGTAGGTTGAAGCATGGGATCTCAGAAGGCCACAGGCATGAAGGTTATTTTGTTACTACTTCAGGTTCCAATAAGGTAACTGCGTAGAATTTAATACATGCACATACCATGGCAGACGGGGAATCCAACCGCAGTTTCACTTAATACACAAGTAACAATAATAAACATATAGTGACAAAATCTGGACACAAAATGAGAAACAAGTTAATGGACAAACTAGTAACCCTCCCTTCCCTACGGAAAATTCCTTAGATGACAATCTGAAACTGGTGAAATCTCATTAAGTGACTTGTAATGGACAAAACGGTACTTGCAGACAAGATGAAACCTTTTTAATTGTAATTACAATTTACTTACAAAATCCTCAGCCTCAAACTGGTTGGGTACTTCTTTGTCTTCCTTTTTGTGGGTTTCATTATCAAGTACGCTGTTTTCATGCAGTGCCTGACCTTTTCCACAATGGAAGGTGCTGCTGCAAGTATGGGAACCTCCACCATGGTACCCTCCATGACGGTTCATATTTTCTGGACCATTTCTGCCTTGTGAACGCCAACCATTCCTCTCTTTTCGCCCAGAGTGCCCTTGGATTTTTAAATGTTAAAGAAATGTAATTACAAACTATTTTAAAAGAGTATTTTACTCTGCAGAATTGTAAAAAAGGTAAATCACAAGCTCTATACACTGCGATACAGTAGCATAGGAAACAAGTTTTCATTCGCATAAGCAGCGGGGAAGAATCTTACAAAACAGTGCCAGAGAGAAAAGACAGCCAGCCAATGCTACAAGTCAACCTCTTTTTCTGGCTGCTCATTTATATGCTGTTGGCTGGAGTATTAACGTAACACTCTTATTCTGCTCAAGAGAGAAACACACCTGGAATCACATTACTTTAACCAACCCTTAGCACTCACACCCTCTCCCAGATGTGTGTTTCCATTACCATTCTTTTACTGCAGAAAAAGAATGAGCTATCACCATCAGATTTTCTTTCTAGCTAGTGCTACAAATAAACGATGCAAACATATTCACAGTGTTCCATAAATTATACCTCCATTTGGCCTTCCAATATTAGGATCAAACCCGTCTGAAGAATTGTGTCTTCTGCGATTTACCTCACAACGATTCTCAGTCCATGAAAAATCTTCAGAATGTTTCTCAGAATTCAGTGATGACTGTAAAGAAGAATAAGTGATAGAACTGAGATCTGATTATTAATAAAACGTAATAATCAGAACCGTAACATGCACATTGTTCATGGTATATGCAATTCATTCTTACAAGAACTTTGAATGACAGACAGTCCTCACATTCAGACCTGTGTCACCATTTCTCAGACTAACAAAGTGGAAGCTGCATCTTCTGCTCCAGGACACTGAAACAGCCCTTAAGTCACGAGTGTGTGACACAAGGTAAAAAGCATTTACTTTGTTTTGGCAGCAAAACAGAGTACAAGTGACATGTTTTGCAGCAGAAGAAAAAAAAATTCAAAAGGTAAGAAAGGACAGAAGATTACAATTTGGAAGGCAGAAAAGAAGTCTCTGATCTTAATCTGGATTTTCAGAGCCTACACACATGCATTCTATAGAAAGCAAGGAATCATTTCCACCCAAGGCAGCTATACCCAAATAAAGCATAATTCATTAATCTTGTCATTGTAACTTAAAAAGGCAAATACAAGTAGTTACAAAATACTAGTAAAATCTAGAATCAGATGTGTCCAGATTCACAAAGATACTTCAAATTTTCAGCTTATAAGCACACATTAGAGAAATTTTAAAGAAATAAATCTTTAATATATCAGCAAGAAGTAGTAAACTAAATCTTATCTTCAGAATAGCACCAAGAAATCAAATCACCCCCTGACTGGAATTCATACCCAAAGGGATTAAGCCAAAACACATCTTGCCTTACAAAACCCATGTCTTCCTCATAACTTCTCCCTGGGTGTACCTTTAAAATTACTTCCTTTTTCCCCACCTCCTTCTACAGAGGAAATCACACACACAAAAAAGATACCCAAAGCTCTATGGAAAATACCCCTGTAGAGCTCAAAGTGCTGTTCAATATTCACTGCCTAATATTCAAACTCAAATAAGTAAAAATTTGAGTAATATTTAATATTTAAAAATATAAGCATGTATTTTTAAATTGTACAGAAGTCAAATGTACAGGGACTACCCTCTCAAACTGAGACCTGTGACATGAATTACTTGACAAACGCTCCTTGGAGAGAGCAAAACCACAAAACTGCAAAAAATTATTAAAATAAAAATACTTCAAAAATTACCAAAATTATCTAAATATTTAAGTGAAAGAAAATCCTTAAACAGATTTTGACTGAGCTGCCAAAAATTTCAGAAAGTGCTAGATCTGACAATCTTGGGTGAAATTTTAGAAGATGCTTCATGTGTTTATTTATGTACAACCTCTTAATATTGCTTTTGGAAATCAACTGATTTTTTGTATTAACTACAAAACAATCAACATTTTCACAAAGTATAACTGAGAGCATTTTATGTATCACGTTTGAGTTGTTCATGCTATAATGAATCTGACACTTCTAAAGAGTGTGCAAAGATCATGCAGTTTGCATTTTCCCCACATGATGGAGGTACCCATCTATAAAACCTCTCGAGGCAGAGATGACAGTAAGCTTTGTAATCAAAAGGAAGTTCATTGGCAACTTCTGTAAGTTGTGAAATTATCTGACTCGGTTCAGCCAATCAAGGAAAAGGGATAGAAATAACACAGATTTTAAGAAATACAGGATGTCTAACTGCTTAATAAGAAGGAAAAGCGAACTTGTAAAACTGACTCTACCAATCTGCAATGTCCCCATACCCTTTTTACAGCAATACCCTCTTAAAAATTTGTTCATGTCCCAAGATGGCTTCACTAGTCACAACTTCCCACTCCACCTGACCATCTGCAATACTGCACTGACAAAAACATGTTAGTTCCAGACCTGAACAAAACCCACTGAGTGACAGATACACACCTATTTAGGTGGATTTTGCTGTGTAATTGACAGAGAGATGAGAAAAACTTGTTGTTAAAAGGAAATCAGCAGCAATAGATGAGATTGATTTCAATCCAAGGTGTAATCTGTATGTCACATTAAAAAGCTCATTCACAATCACAGCCTCCTGGTAGCAGGTTTCTATAATGCCAGCCTTGAGCTATGTAAGGAAAAAAATCTCAGCTACCAGCGGCTCAAGGAGAAAATCAGGGTCCTGTAGGTGTAAGACCTGAAAGTGATTACACTTCAGGAATATAAAAATTGACCAAGCAGAGCTCAGTTTCTACTTCTCAAGTCTAAATGGTGTTGATACCACAGCCTCACCCCAGCTCCATTCTGCATGAAACATGAGACGCCTTGCCTTCCTCTTCATCCGTATCCCCCTTATCTGCTGATCTCTTCTGCTTTTTTGATATACAACAGAAAATAAGTCTATTTTAGGAAGTAGAGGGGACAGGGGGCCACAAAACCTGCAACCTGTCTTGTGAAGGAATCACAAGTCTTATTCTGTAAACCAAGAACTACAGACATTTCAAGCACTTAATATCCAAATGGGCTGTATATCACAGAATGCTCATCATTGAGGAAGCAGGTAACACAGGGAAATAAGGTACATTTTGACAATGATACACAAATATTACAACAGAGTAAGCATACAACATGGATCTTTTGAAAGAGAAGAAAATCTAACTAAACTCCATGAGGGAAGAATCATGGAAGAGAATAGGAGCCAAAAAATACATTTGCAACAAAATTACACACAATTCAGAAATCAGGTGACAAATACAACCCATACCTCAGATATTTTCTAGTGGTACTAGAGTACTTCTGGAACTTATTTTTATCTTGCTATATTGGCACATAAAGCACGCAGGTGAAGCTCTTGCTGCAGACTCTTTAAATATGTAATGAAGATTGTCTTACTATTGTGACACTGCATCAAATTAAGCTCCAAATACTTTTCCAATTTAAAATATTTTACATTGAAAAAATCAGACGAAAAGTATTGAATGCATCAGAAATCACAGAGAATGAAAACAAAATTACTGCCTCTTAATTTGGATTTTCAGACACTATGTATCCCAGAACAGATAGGTTTTATATTATTTTATGAAACAAAGAATCTAGCTAGGACAGTGTAGAAGAGACAGAGTGATGTAAGTAAGGACATTCAATGACCTGACTAAAATAATGTGTTTATGTTTGTGTAAACATACAGAATCCAAGCATTAGGAACACAAATAACACTGCCATCTACCTGAGCACGTAACAATACCACAAGTCTTTTATTGTAAACTTTCTCAAGGTTAAGCATTTTCCATGGACATGAAAGAGTGCACAAAGCTTACACAGTAAATCAAAGCAAAACAATTCTCATAGCAGCAGATATAAATATTGAATTCAAACTATTATAATGAAGATAGGTCCACAAACAGGGAAGCAGACGACAGGAGTTTTAATATCCAATGCTGACTGTGCTTCTACATTTGCACAAATTTAAAGAGAGTAGAAAAACAGGCCAGGAAAAACATTTCTGAGATAGACATACTCAAGACTTACAGGAATTTTTACAAATTCCAGCAATTAAGAGGTTATTTCCCATTTCCAAGCTATCCCATGATACAAAGTAACAGCAGTCTCGATGAAACAACCAGAGTGAAGATGCCTAACAGTATGAAAGCACCACACTCCACCAGTAGCAACAAGCATTCTACCACCAAACACAGAGGCATTTCAGAAAGTCTAAAAAAGCACAGTTTTAATCACCTGGATGACAGAATAATACTCCTGTAAAATTTACAGGACACAATTAAAAATCAGAAGCAAGAGTACCAAATACATGCTCTGTCTTCGTACTTCTAGCATAAACCACAGTAATTAAATTTAAACACCTGATGAAGGCAATCTTAAACCAATCACAGCTGAGGCCAGGCATGTGCTTCTTTCCATGAACTAAGCTGCTCAAGCAAAAAACTCGGCTTGAGTCATCTGTCATCACAATATTCATGAAGACATTTGCATTTTTACCGTGATTGAGGTTATGACATTTAGACTTCCCTAATAATGAGACAAAAGAACAATACAAAACATACCTTTGTTGACGATGGTGGAGTCGGAAAATTAAGCCAGGCTGGAGCAAAGTCATGCTGCGCCATTTAGGTCCAGTCTTGCCAAATCAATGAAAAAAGGCTTAGCACCTCATGGCAAGTCCCTGTAATCTGAAGAAAAGAAATGAGCCCTTTCAGATGCTTATGTTACAAGGGGATTACACTCGTTGTCTTTTGTTCAGTACTTCCCTTCTGTTTTCCCATATTATTTTCCTCACCAATCAGGTTTAGAATCAAACTATCTTCATCTCACTTACAGCATCAAATCTGTGCTTTTATTACAAAAGTGTCACATAAATATATGACAGAAATCATGAAAACATAACTGTAATATTTCTTTCTTTATTTCCTCTTATAAATGGATGAAACATCTTGTGTAAGGTCTGATCCAGAACACTATGGCAAAATTAGCTTGCTGAAATACTTTCTGGTACTATCTAGAAGGGATTTGGCAAGCTATTTTGTTAGCTAACTAGAAGTTGATTTTTTTTTTTTTAATTAATCCCTAACAGTTAGTCTCAGCAGCCAGATGAAAGTTCCTTATGAAAAACCTAGATACTAGGGTTCATCACAAACCTCACAATGTCTCTAGCTTCAATGGAAAGAGAGTCTACACATCCAGAGTGTCAAAATCCAGTAAAATTCTCTCATTAGAAAATAGGCCAAAGACTGCAATGGTTTACAATTAAAACACAAGAATACATTTTCTACCCTACACTCTTTTCACAGGTAAGAAAATATTTCTCAATAAGCAAGAGAACGCAAGGTAATGCAAACTATATTATCTGAAGCTGAACCGTAGCACAGACAGGAAAGAAATGGATGAAACAAATTATACTAGGGCAACTGAATCACACTCTGCAGCTAGTCACTGCAAAGTGGTCAATGACTCAGAAATATTTAAAGTATGATATACAAGCTATTAGAAATCCAGCTAGTGAAAACATAACAAGCACTAACACACATTATACAGGGAGGCCCAAATAAACGTGAATTCCACATCTCTGCACACCAGAGCGCAAATCTGTAAGCAAGCACACATATAGTTCACTTTA
>WBMY01002659.1:0-27305 GCA_013397315.1 Donacobius atricapilla
AAGCTGTAAATACAGCACGTTCTTAGGGATAATCGGATTAGAAACCTTTAAAACGACCTTGGACCCTCTGTCCATGTTCCTGTAGCCGCTTTCCCTTCAGCGCGCTGACACTCCTGAAAGACCTTGAGGTAAGAAATGGAATAAACACCTTTGAAGACCGAGCTGCAGGTTCCATCTCATCTTTTAAACCCTGGTACGGGGCTCTGAGAGACAGAAAACCCCGAATTAGGGGGAATGTCGGGGTGAAAATCCGACAGCGTTGGAAGAAGCCGGTTTGATGTCAGAGTTCCACAGGCTGAAGCGGTGCCTGTTGAGGCCTTCTGATGCTCCCGGGGGTTTGTCCCAGTGGCCGGGCAGCCCCTGCCCGCTGCCGCCTGTCCCCTCACCTGGTGGCCGGGCAGCTCCTGCAGCCCTGCTGGGAGCAAACCCCAGCCTGCCGAGGGAAGGGGGGGGGGTTCATTCTTCCCCTCGCAGAAATCCTCCAGCAGATGGGAAGGATGAATGGGATGAGTCACTCCGAACAAAGAGCTCTGATGAGTCGAGTGTTTGTGTTTGCACGGGCGTGGATGGAACGGCACCGGTTGTGGAATTCTGAGTGTTGTCAGCTCAGGAAGAACAAGCCGAGGCTGTAATTTCGCTGGAGAGATCAGTGAAAAGAAGCATTGATTAAAATAATACTGTGGGGATCCTGGTGTTCCTGCTGCAGGTCAGAGAGAGAGAGACGGAGCCCTCTGAGTCAGGAGCAGAGAATCCCACAGTGGTTTGGGTGGGAAGGAAGCTTAAAAATCACCCATTTCATGGGCAGGGACACCTTCCACCATCCCAGGCTGCTCCAAGCCCTGTCCAGCCTGGCCTTGGGCACTGCCAGGGATCCAGGGGCAGCCACAGCTGCTCTGGGAATTCCATCCCAGCCCCTCCCCACCCTCCCAGGGAACAATTCCTTCCCAAAATCCCATCCAGGCCTGTCAGTTTGAAGCCATTCCCCCTTGCCTTGTCCCTGCATGTCCATGTCGTGATGCTCCATCATCCCTTAACAAGGATGTTACACAGCGCCAGGCTGCCCCGGGGAGAGATTTCCTCTTCCTAAATGACAGCCAGCCTTGCTGTGGGACACGAGGCAGCCCAGCCCCAGTGTCCCCAGCACACTCCCTTCGTGCACGGGGACTCTTCCCCACTCTCACAACTCCTCTGCGGTGTTTCAAGAGCATTGCAGAGCTGTTTTCAGCAGAGGATTTGTTTGCCTGCTATTGATTTTTGTTGCTGCTTTTAAGCTTTGGGAACTGGTTTGATACCAGTGGTTTGGGGTTTTTTTTTTTGTTGTTTATTTTAAAATGCTTGTGAAGTTGGAGGGCGTCTTCGCCAAGCCTAGTGAAATTTAGTTAAAAATAGGGAAAAAAAAGATGTATCTGGAATAGGACTTAGGCCCGCAGTGTGTTCTGTCTCAAAGCTGTAAAAACAGTTGTGGCTTTGCCTTTTGCAGTTTTTTATAAGAATGGATAAAGAGTGGTTCTCGTTATGGGGCACCAGCACAGGGTGCCCAGAGCAGCTGTGGCTGCCCCTGGATCCCTGGGAGTGTTCAAGGCCAGGCTGGAGCACCCTGGGACAGTGGAAGGTGTCCCAGCCCGTAGCAGGGGGTTAAAAATGATCTTTCATGTCCCTTCCAACACAAACCATCGTGTGATTCTGTGCATCTTTTGAATATAAATTGGGATAAATACACTGAGTGGGAAGTCTGGTCTAAATTCCTGATAAAGATATTATTTCAAAGTCATCATGTTCTGATTTTTTTTTTTTTTTTCATTTTTCTTCCCAGAAAGAAAATTCCTCGTGTCACCAGGCCCTTACTCACTTCGTCCCTGGGTAACCTGCACCCCTGTGTGCCATCAGGCTGTTTAGCCTCTAATTAGGCAGCTCCAATAATGAAGTTGGTGAGCACGACAGAGGGTTGGGAACAACTTGCGAAGTGCCAATCAGTGCACAGACTGACATGTTATGGCATTTCTTTCAAGGCTGCAGACAGATGATCTGAGAAGTTGCTTGCAGAATGATTTTTCCCTCCTCCTACCCCGTAAAGCTAAAGCCCAGAAATTTCTAAATTAGGCCGTGGCTGTTTGATGGGAAGTGTCAGTGAGTTTTCTCCCAGGTTATTCCCTATTCTTTAATTTCACCGCTCTTTTCATGGAAGCACAGAATATCCTGAGCTGGAAGGGACCCACAGGGATCACCCAGTCCAGCCCCTGTCCCTGCACAGACCCCCCAACAATCCCACCCTGCGCATCCCTGGCAGCGCTGTCCAAACTCTCCTGGAGCTCTGGGGCCGTGCCCATTCCCTGGGGAGCCTTTCCCTCCCCTGGGAGTCACTTCTAGAAGACATTTGTAATTCTCAGCTCAAATGGCTTCTGCTTCTTCCTCATGACTTGCCTTTGTTTTCCCAGCCCTGAGGTGAGGGCACTGCATCGATATCAAGTTTTAACCCCCTGTGTCACTCCAGCTTTGTTAAACCAGTGTATTTATATTTCTCCCCGTCCCCACGTGATTTATGTGTCCCACAGGGAATGGGCTGGTGTGTCACGGTGCTGCTCTGATGAGATCATGAATTCCACCAGGCTGGCGCTGATCTTGGCCAGATTGCTCCGAAAATAAAGCAGGAGAGCCTTACCAAGGAGAGAAGAAATATGACTTCTCCTTTTCTCCAGCACTGGAGCTGCTGTAATTTAAAGCTCCGTGGGCCACGGAGCTGGAGCTGTGGAAGCGTGAGCCACAGACAGCAGCAATCCTCCAAATCCTGGGGAAAAGTCCATGTCCAGCAATGGGATCTCACAGTGCTCCAGGGGAGGGTTGCAGGGCACCCCTGTTGCTGTTGGACACACAAACACACACAGAGAGTCTGGTGAGAAGGCATGAACTGTTTATTACAAAATCTGACTCCATTTATAGTATTTCTACAAAGGCCAGGGACTGGGGGAGAAGGTTGACACCTCTCCCCATCCCACTGGTCAAGACAACTGTCCATCAGCTGTCCATAGCTCTAAAACAAAGAATGTAAACTACCTGGAATTAAGAAAAACATTGCTTCTGTTTATAACACCCGTGCATGAGAAACTGAGAGCTATGAAACCTGTGAGACCCACAAGAAAGCTGAAAAATCAGGGTGACACACCCCCACACCCGAGCCAGTGTGTCCTTACTGGGAAAAGAGTTTCCCTTTCACCTGAATTTATAAGGATGATGAACCAAAAACTTCTGTGCTTCGCTCACCGTAACTGGCCCAGTGCCAGCACAAAACCACCTGTTGGTCCCTTTAGCTGTTCTTCAAAGAGCTCAATTCTTCAAAGCAGTTATTTGCTGCTGGGCAGCAGGCCAAAAATCCCTCTTACATCGCTGACCACTTAAGAGAGAGCACGGAGATTCTGGGGGCTTTTTTTGGGGTGCCTGACCAGGTGCAAGGGGCCTCTCTGCACTGTGCATGGCTTTTATTCTTTTGTTCTGTATAGTTTGTTATTTTCTTCTTCAATTAAATCTTTTTGCTTTTTCAAAACACCTCTGATCAAGCCATCTCAGTAATTATTTTTTAGCCATTTCTGGGAGGTTGCTGGCCACCCTCAGAGTGTGTGGAACCCTCGTGGGACTGAAAACACGCTGGCCCCAGGCAGAAATTCATCAGGGGAGTTGGCTCCCTCTCACTTCAGGGCTGTTCCTGTGGCCCTGCAAAGGCCCTTAGGATTAATCTGCTGGTAATGCTTCAGAAACAAGGGGATTACTGCACCGACTGAAAGAATTGGAATGAAAGGCTCTTTTCTGTTGCAGGCCCGAGTTAAACAAGAGGGAAGGGAAATCCTGGAATATTAGTGATGTGTTCTGTTTAATTGTGTTTTAAATGAGTTACACTCTTCAGTCACTTCAGGGCTCATTCAGAATATCTTTATAAATAGTAACAGTTTTGAAATCCTGGAATATTAGTGATGTGTTCTGTTTAATTGTGTTTTAAATGAGTTACACTCTTCAGTCACTTCAGGGCTCCAGAACATCTTTATATACATAGTACCAGTTTTGAAATAAGCACAGTATTTCCTCTCATAATGTTAAATGTAAATGTGCTGTTTGGCTCAGCTGGAACATTTACTTAGTTCATACAGTCTCAAAATGTGATTTATAGTATTGATGCCAATAACCTTTCTGATCCATAAAGTTTTTTTCATTTGTTTTTGTTAAGAGGCTTAACTACCGGCAAGTTTAAGGTATGAACTTCTGGCATCAAAGAACATAAAAATCCTCTCTTGCTAAAGTATGATTTTAAAGGCCAAAAGGAATTTAAAAAGTTGGTTTTTAAAAGTAGCCCATTATCTAAAATAATTTCCCATGGGCTTGCTTAGAAAGGGAAAGAAACTTAATCTTCATTACACCAAGTGATAAATGCACAATCCTCTCCGACATCTCCCTGGAATTGTGGAGGAGGAGAAGGTGGGGTGCTGAAATTTGGGGTTGGTGGGCAGCAGGTCCTGAAGCTCCTCCTCATCTCATCATTTGCTCTTCTCAGGATCTCCCAGCCACGAGCAGGGGGCTTCGGATCCAAGCAGGAAATGGTACCATGCTCTAAATCCGAGCAAGGCTCCCTGAATCCCTGGCTGAGCTGAAGATCCCTCGGATTTCCTGGATGTGCAGGCCTGGATGTGCTGGCACAGAGCCTGCACAAAATCCTCTGCCTTCACTCCAGGAGGGCTGGGGGGGTTTGAGGAGGGAGGGAGTTTGTGCAGCACCTGATCTTTGGCACTTGGCTGTGCCTGGCTCCGGGCGGCAGCTGCGTTCCACCAGCTGGAGCTGGGGCTGGCGGCACAAACTCGTTTGTTGTGTGATTTCTGACCCATGATCGGCTCCTCTGTGATCCTGAGCACGATGGGGGCTCTCCTGCCCGGAGCCTTTGAGCACAGGTGGAGTTCAAGGTGGGGATTCAGCTGCAGAGGAAAGATTTCACTTTTTCAAATCCACTCAGCTGTACCCACTCACCTGGATTATTGCACACGTCACAAGTGCTGAGGCTTCTGTTCTTCCCACTGCAGGATCAAGGTGTTTTCCATGAACACTTTATCCTCCGTGGTGCTCCCTGAGAGGCTCTTAGCTGAGAGGGATTGATGCTAAACCTTGTACTTCTCTGGAAAGTCACGGAGGCCTTTTGCTCCAGGCCAGAGATCAGAGAAAACCAACAGTGAATCAAAGCTGGCAGGTGAGAAGAAATAATTTTCCATTCTCCACATCCATAAGAATTCTCTGCAGAAGTGAACTCACTCAGTGCCATCAGTCAGACTTTGTTCAGAGCCTGCACAATGCTGTTCAAAATCTTCCCACTTGCCCATCAGCTATGGTAATTTATTATTATTTACCATAATGTAATTCTAACTCCAATTAACTTATAATTAATAAGCACTTGACATTTTTAGACTACTTCGGAATTAATCCTCTCAAACGCGCCTCTAAGTACTTGTTGTTGGTAAAGATGAGAGAACCAATTTTCAGATTATTCCTGTTTATTGAAATGAAATCTGTCACAAGGGGGAGAAAAAGGAGAAGGCAGTGAGTGAAGCCCGATCTCTGAAGTTGGGCCGGTGGGAATTAAAGTGCTTTGGGGGTGTTGATGAACCTTGGAGCGGGGAGAGGTGGTGCAGGGTGAGTTTGGGATGGAGGCGGCAGGGGGAGTTCCAAGGGGCTGCCTGTGGTGTGCAGGATTGGGGTCGTGGGTCCTGGGTTTGGGGTCTCCAAACCTGGGTTGCCCCTCTGGCTGGGAGAGGGCACCTTTGGCACTTCGTCTAGGGCTTGGTTGGAGAAACTTCTGTGGGACCTTCCTCCTCGTGGAGGGGCCTGGTTTGCTGGAAAAAGGCTCTGAAAGCTGCTGTGTGCATCCCTGGGCACTCCCTACTACCACAGAACGTCCCACGCCAGAAATCCAGTAAGGAACAGATACTCTGGGCTTCTGGAATTCCAGGGACGGAGGCACAAGTGTTCCATGGCTGGGATCATCCGTGCCCTGTGCTGAGACTGGGCATGCCCTGGGCTAACCCAAATTGTCAGTGTTAGGATCCCAACTGTGTCACTCTGTGTTGGCTTGGGCTGAGCGTTTGGTAGGTTTTGCAGCCAGTATGCTAAGATTTTTATTTTTATTATTATTTAAAAATATGTCATATTATGTATTTTAATTATTTATCTTATTACTGTTCATTATTATTACTGTATTTGAGGGATGTCTGTACTGTCTTTGCTCTCAGGTGACCAGACTCCCACAGGAAATGTGTGCCCAGGTGTTTGCTCCTTTCCTTGGGACATCAGTGCTGCCGCCATTCGCTGTTCTCAGAAGAACATCTTCCCCCCTCCCAAACAAGGCATAAATTATGTGTATCCTTACTCAGTTTCCTTCCCCGGACTCCTCAGGGGTGTTTTTTCTGTTCCAGCTGCTCACCTCGGTGTTTCGCTTTGCCCTGCACTGCCTGGAGGTCAGAGCCCGAGGGAGCAGAACCCACTGGAGTGGAATTCCCTCCCTGGCCCAGGCCAAGGACGGATCTCCTTGGTGGCTGAAGCATCCCCAGCTCCTGCAGGACAGGCTGCAGCTCAGTTCCTTTCCCGCCTTGCTAAAATCCTGAACGAGTCCTAAAATCCTAAACTAAAATCCTCCTTACTGCTCTGCTCCTGTCCTTCCTTGTTGTTCCCTGGAACTCCTGGGATTAGGTACAACCATGGTCTTAGGGAGATACGAGAGTTGGGGAAAAGTATTGGCAAGAAATGGATTATGCTTTTTTAAAAAATATATTTGAGAGACATCCACCACTGTTGGGCTTGTGCTGTCTCCTTTTTCCAATTCCTGGTGTCCTTTGGGTCCCTCCAAGGCAGGAGGGGTGCCCAGCTCTCCTGTCAGGGCGAGTGTCATCCCCAAAGTCCTCTGCTGCTCCTTCAGTCCTTACATTCTCTCTTTGCCCACCATGGAACATCCTGGGAATGCGCATTTTTCCTCATGTCTGTGAAGGAAAGGCCAAACCACACAAATCGTTGCATATTTTAACCAAAGTGGGTAATTTTCCAATTTTTTCGGTCAGCCTGCAATTGACAAATCAGTTTTTCACAGAGCCTTAACTTGAGAGACCAATTCATCACTTAGACATAATAGGAGGGGCAAAAAAAAATTCCCTCTAATAAATCAATTTTAACGGGTCAAAACTGTAATCCTTTCACTTTTTCATTCCCTGGAGATACCCAGTGCAGCTGCTGTTTAAAAAACAAACAAGCAGCTCGCTATTGACTTCAGTCAGGACTAGATAAGACACAATCTATGCATGAGCAAGAAAATTCTTGCAGGAGATGTAGAATATAAGACAAGTAGATTATCAGCCATGCAGACTTATTTCTCCCTTTAAATAAAAACAGATTAGCATGCCAGCTTCCAAATCAATAACTCGAGTTTAACTTTCTCCCAAAGTTCACTCAGAAAACCTTTCAAAGATTTTTTTTTGCTGTCGTGCCAAGATAAAATGTGAAAACACCAGCATTTGGTTTCTAGAAAACTGCTTTTCTCTTTATTTTGTAGGACTTAAGTTATTTCTATCCTTCAGAATAACAGATGCTTAATTTATGAAGGTTACATGAAATCCATAGATTTCATAGGGGTTTGGATGTAATTCTTTCAACTTGAAGAACCCCAAATATCTGTGACATATTAAATCAACTTCAAAAATCACCCTCTTCTCAATTATTACTCAATTAAATTGTTCTAAGCTTTAGTAACAAATCCACTAAATTTGGAATGTACATGTTTGTAACAGCACCTAAAGGTGAGTTTAATGCCTGGTCACTTATTGCTTCAGGCACTTCGAATGTGGAGAGCTTGGATTAAAAACTTTAAAAAAAAAAAAAAACAAAAACCTAAACTGTGTTAACAAAAGAAAGTTTAAAAAATTCCATACTGGAGCCCTAAAGTAGGAGTTCTATTATTGTGACAGAGTCTCTCATTGCTGATTTATCTTCTTATTACCTTAAGTGACTTAAAAACAATGGCAAGAACAACATCAGCAAAAAAAAACCCAGCTCACAAAGAGACCCAAACAAAAAAACAAACAAAAAAAAAGTTAAAGATCTTTTTGCAAAGTTCCACTTTCTACAGTCGGGCTAAATCTGCACTTTTTAAAACTCCAGATGAATAACGAGCTGAAGGTCTAAGTGGAAGCTGCTAGAAAAGTAAATAAATTAAACAAGCCCGAGTTCTTTAATTGTTGAATCTTCTCTTTTTTTCTTTCCTCGGCTCACTAAATCACTTTTTATGGCTGGTAAAGATGCAGAAATTTACATCCTCTCCCAAAAAGAAGCAGGAGTGAAAGCAGGAATGAAATTTCCTTTGCTTCTCTCCCCCTTTCCCTTCTCTTTAGAGTCAGTTGATCCAATGAAATGGTTTGAAATACTGATTGGTAAAAACCTTCAGCCTGTCCCAGGGAAAAACAAAGTAATAGTGGGATGGCAAGAAGTAAAAGAATGGGATGACATTGATGTTTTTGAGTCATGTAACCCTTGCATGGCTCTGTTTTGGTCACAAGAAACGGTTTCAAAGGAGGAGAGTCTGCAAAAACCCCACCCTCAGAGCCCTTGGAGTGAGACACAAATAATTCCATGGAAGGGCCTCAGTCCCTGGGAATGGGGGAGGAATTAGCTCAGATTCATCAGGGCTGCTCCTGAATTTCCTGAGAAGGTCACATTGGGAACCTGGATAAAGATTTCAAGCCGCTGTGTAACTTTTTCCATGTTTAATTCATCTTTGGTCTCTTGCATTTCTTTTCTTTATGCCGGGTCCTAAACCTTTCAACTGATATTATAAAATCTGGGCTGAAATGAGTGTTCCGAGGTGGGAGCCAATGAGAGCTTGTGGCTGAGATTTGGAAAGATCAGCGTTTAATAGCTGTGCCCATTACCAGCTTTGATGTGGGCACCAGAAAAATAAAGCTGTCTTTCTCAGTGGACATTAAGTTCAGCTTAATGCAGCACAGCAGGAGTCTTAAAATGGCAATGTTTGGCACAAGAGGTCAGGGAAAAACCTGAAAAAAATTAATTCTGAGCTCATTCACGCGCCCTGTAAAACTCTGGAGAATTCCAGAGGATTTACAGCTGCCAATTTCTGTTCACCTGAAGGCAGAGGGATGTCTCCAGTGCGCTGGAATGGACCCGTATTTTCCGGATATTAGATGTATAAAATTAGATGTATAAAAGCCAGTGACTCAGAGAAATACTGATATTGCTTACCCAGCTGTGTTTCCTTGATTTCCTACTTCCCGTATGATGTGTTCCCAGAAGTTCTGTCTTACCAGGCTGGAGAAGCTTTAAAATATGCAGATATCTGTGGTTTTTCTTGCAGATTTGGACATGCCTGTAGGTGCTTAGTCACAAGCAAGTCCAAGACTAATTGTCTTTTCTAAAAATAAGGGGATCTACACCAGAAGGGGAGGCTCAAAGGGCTTGTTAAAACACGCTGAAGCAAAAGTTTCCCTAAAAAGGAGCCCTATTCAGCACTTATTAGATGGGTGCCTGGGTAAACAGAACATTTGTGCTACCCAGGCGTTCTGAATCTCGGCTGTTTTTGCGTTTGCTCGTTTCAGGCAGATCTGCAGGGCTGCGCTTCGCCGTCTCCAGGCTGTGCCTGCTGTGTAGTCCCTGCCAGGGACGTGCCCAGTGGCAGCTCTGGTGGCAGCGAAGCTGAGCAGCAGTTTTGTTGTCTGGAGGCTCGGGGGCTGCTCAAAGAGCTCAAATGGGGTCAGCCCCACACCGAGCTCTTGGCTGATAATTAAGGTAGTGGTTTGTCGCCGTTTACACCAAAAACAACACAGACTCGGTGAGTTCATGTCTATTTTATTTTGGGATGATCTCTTTTACACTGTTTTACACAGAGCAGTTTGACTGGTGAAACAAAGGCAAACCTCTTCAATCACACTGGCCAAACGAGAGGGAGATCAGGAAGTCCCTCCTATGAGAAAGGAATGAAGCAACATAGGTACAGTTAGAAAAACATTGCTCTTGTGTACAGAAAATCACCTGGGAAAGGGATTTCCAAAAACCAAAACTTCTCAGGCATGAATTCAGGGCTACAGTGGTTCTTCCCAAAGCAGCACGGGAGGGGAACTTCCATTTCGTGATGGGCTTGGAGTGTCAATGAAAGCATCAAACAAAGTTAGGGACAGCAGGCTCTTAGCAAGGGGAGAAATGTACTCAGCTGAAATTGGGGAAAAACAGCAAAAGTGCTTAACAAAGTGTGGTAAAAGGTTTTGTGAGTGGTGAGAGAGATGTAGAAACCTCAGTCCTGTCCTTGCCGAAACATGAGAGGAAAAGCAGCGTCACTTGATTTACTGGGACTGCTGCGGCCACATAAAATCACCAAAAGCAGGAGATCTCCATCCCAAAGGTGCTCCCCGAGCCAGAGAGAAGAGAGTTCTGTCTGCTTTATTCTGCAGAAAGAGTTGTTATTAAGTAGTGTGATTTAAACTGGAGTAGTGTAGGGTTAGGCTGGCTGTTGTGAAGGAATTCCTGGCTGGGAGGATGAGGAAGGGCTGGGACGGAATTCCCAGAGAAGCTGAGGCTGCCCCTGGATCCCTGGGAGTATCCAAGGCCAAGTTGGAGCAGCCTGAGATGGTGGAAGGGGGTTGGAATGAGACCTTCATGTCCCAACCCAAGCCATTCCATGATTTAGGGCGGTGAACGGTGGTGCACCACGGGTGCTTTGCAGGGAGAGCACAAAGCAGAGAGCCCAAGGTCAGCTTGGGCACCAAAGTGAGTTTCTCCGGGCTGGTGTGGTGAGCCCACCTCGTCTGGGTCACTGCAGTGCCCGTGGGGCTCTGGCAGCTCTCAGTGGGACTGGGTTCAGGGGGACCCCACCTGCATGGAAATGAGTCCTCTTGGAAATGAATCTACAGATGGAATATTTCTGGTCCTGGAGGTTTTTCATGCGCCCCTGAGCGAGCAGTTGGGCTACAGGTGGAGGTGAGCTCCTTGGAGGTACACAAAGCTGCTTTCTCAGGGCAGCTGTTTCCGTGGGAAAACTGGCTAAAGCAGGAAGGATTTCTCTTCATTTTCCCGCTGCAGAGGGTTTCTGTTGCCTGTTCTCAGGTCAGCACTTCCCTTGCAGTTTCTCAGCTCCTGCGGCTGCAGTAGCTGTGGGTGACTGTGGGGTGTCTTTAGTTTAAAAAGAGCTTTTTCCTGGCCCTGTGGGCCCTGTTCTGCGCCTGCTCCCCAGAGAGGGGGAATCCTCCACAAGGATTGTGTGCTGTGCATTATAGGGAAGAGATCTGGGAGGTTGTTCAGGAAACCCTTTGTTCATAAAATCATGGAATGGTTTTGTTTGGAGGGGACATCCAGGAGTGTCTCTTCCCACTCTCCACCTTCCACCAGACCAGGTTTCTCCAGGTCCCATCCAGCCTGGAACACTTACGGGGAGTTTTTCCTCAAACAGTTTCTTATCCTTCTAAGTTTGGCACTGTGGATTTGACCTTGACTGTGTTGAAATTGCACCTTCAGTGGGTTAAGGTAAAAAGACCCCGCATCAGCAGCAGGTTTGTGACTGCCAGGTGAGATTTTCATGATCAGATGCAAAGAAATGAGCCCATTTTTGTGTCTCTTCTGCAAGTTCCTGTCGCCCCACTTTGTGGAACACGGGAATGTTCAGGCTGCTCTGGAGCTGGGCTGGAATTGCAGCCGCACAGGAGGTGATGAACTGAACAATCCTTGGAGCTAAATATGCCGAGCATGTTAAATTGCAAAGATTGAGGGAATCTGAAGGGATTCCCTGGCCCCTGGAAGAACCTATTGGTTCCTTGTATCATGGAGAAAGGGCTGGTAATTAAACTAAAATATATCCACAAAGGAAATAATTAAAAATATTATTTGTGTGTGCTAATCCACTGAACAGGAGGATGGGTATAAGTTCTACTCAGCTCATAATTATTATGTATTGTGCAAAAATGAGCACAATTAATTAGTAGAAATTCCAGCTCAGATGACTTGCTAGGGAATGTTTTGTGGTCTTTCGGTGTTGCAAAGTGGGGATTGAAAATTCAATTGATTCATGCCCAGGGAGGTGATACAGACATGGATTCATGACAACTGACAGTAAATAATGCAAAGTAAAGCTTGAAATGTAAAATAATTTTGTTTTTTGTTATAATTCAGTTAAGCAGCCTTTAGTGCCAGGCTTAACTCCTCCAAACTCCTCCTCTTTAATCCTGACAGAAGCTGTAAAAGAGTTTTGCTAAAACCAGAGCCTTGCTCTGCACATTTCTTGTCCGAGTTTTGCAGGGGAGGCAGTAAATGTTGCTGTGAGCTAAAGGAGACAAAGAGGCTTTGCTTGGTGCAATTAAAGATCAGCTTTGTCATAATCATAAACCAGGATTTCAAGGTCCTGGCCATAGGCTGCTCTGTCTTCATTAATAAATTATGGTCCTGACTGCAACCTTTAATTATTTGCAAGGGTCTTTTCTTTTTCCCCTCTTTAGAGCGATGCTCCCCACTCTGATACTGGTGGGGGGAAAGAAAACGAGCCAAATTTCAGCTTGTCCAGAGGTTTAAATATATCAAACCACATCCTAATGAGTTTTGTGGTTAAAATTTTATATTATCCAGCTGGAACATTTCAGGACCGTGCCCTTTGGCTTCTGTTCCTAATGAAAGTGCTGGGCTGGAGGTCGGGAGCACAGGCAGGGTCAGTTTTCTGCTCACATTTTGTCTGACTGGCACAGAAAAGTCATTAAAGGAGAGCTTCCAGAACTCGGAGTTAAAAGTTCATCCCCAAAGTTGTTCATCAGGAGCGAGAAATGGCTCCTGAGCTCTCTCAGTGAGAGTTATGGGGCAGGGAATCATAAAGGTGTCACCGAGGGGAGTTTTAGTGCCCAGGGTGGCTGAGAGGCCTCTAGTTAACAGGAGTTTTAAAGGACCCAGCCTAGAAAAACTTTCTCAAACCACAGGATCTTTCCTTCCCAGTATTTGGGAATATAAATTGTTAACTGGAGCAAATGGCTCCAATTAGTTTGATACTGTTCTGGTGCAAATAGAAACCCAGATATTTGGGAATGGGATGAACAGATGAGAAGTCAGTTTGAGATTCCTTCCTGAATTATTTAAGATATTGACAGGAGGAAGGAACTGCTCAGTAGTTTCCCCCACGTTCATAATGCAAGGTGAGCAGTAAATACAACTTCTGAACTCAGCCCCCTGATTTATGGCTTCATTAATGAAATGGATGGAATTTCTTTCTTTCATTACTTATTCAAATAGTTTGGAGAAAATATATGTTTTAAATCAAATGCAGTGGAATTTCTAATGAAGCCTCCAGAGACACATGGAGTGAATATTCAAAGAAATGTCTATATATACTGATTCTAGAATTGTTAATATATTGGTAAGGAAAAAAAAATTCATCTCGGCCCAGTCATACCGTGCAAGATTTCTAATTCCCTGATGTGATGGATAGAACTGGTGTTCAATTGCTGAAATAAAATATAATCTAAAAATAAAATATGAACTACTAAATATACGGAGTTGTTTTCTGTGGGTGGTACAGTCAGCCAGAGAACTCCCAGGATCACAGGAAATGTCTGGATTAACAAATCCTGAAGAGGAGAGATCCAGGGAGCACATGCAGGATCTGTGGTTCGGTCTCGTTTGGGTGCTTTAATTATAATTTTTATTTATTTATTTAAGTTTGGCACAGGGGGAGCAAGCAGCACCTCTGTGATCCATCCACTGATCTTGGGTGCCCTTTCTTTGAAAGGTCTCCTGCAACTGCAGGTAGAGCTGGAGCAGAAAATGACATTGCGTAACTACAAAATGAGGAACTGAACGTTGGAGGTTGTGGTTGTGCCCTCAGGTGGGGAACTCTGGGGGCTCCAGATGTCCCTGGATTGGGTTGGACAGGGCTTGGAGCAGCCTGCTCCAGTGGGAGGGTGGGGACAGAGAACCTTGAAGGTCCCTTCCAACGCAAAGCAGGCTGTGACTCCAGGAGAGCTCCCCATCCAGCATTATTCCAGTGTGTCTGTGGTGGGAATAAGGGAGGGAGCCCAAAGCAGGTGGAGAATTCCCCTTCTCCACTGGGGAATTTCTGGGGTGGAATCCTGGGCTGTCCTTGTGCTGCATCCAGGGGGAAGAGGAGGGAGACAGGATGGTGAGGTTGAGCTTTTCTGGGCGTAAATCCAGCTCCTGGGCAGCTCCTGAAGCAGCTTAACCTGCCTCTCCATGTTTCCAGTGTTTCAGTGACAGATACCTCAGTGCTGTCCTCTGCTTACATGGAAAAATACTAAAGGAATATTGAGATTGGTGGCATTTTCCTTGGGCTTCCTCTTCGCAGCAGAGCTGAGCTCAGTCTGTCCACAGGAACACAATCCCTGGTTTCTGCACATGGAAACCTTGCTAGGCTGAGCTTGGGAATGAATTTCCCTCTGGTGTGAAATGAGCTGGGATTCTGCTCTCATTCACTGATCAGTGTTCTCTCTGAATTCTCCTCGGAGTTGTGTTTGTGCATGTAACCACCTGTTTCCACCAATTAACAAAAAGTTAGGAGTGAAATTCCCAAGGGAAATTGGTGTCAGAACCAGTTCATAGAAATAATTTCACCTTCTGCTTGATCCCATTTCTGTACTATTAAAAATCCCATTTCTGTACTATTGAAAATCTGTACAGTTCAGTTTTAAAAATTTCTGGCATTGGTTATTTTCATGCTGGCTGGAGCTCTGTTCTGACACACTGACAATGAAAATATTTTTCAGTGGAGCAGCTAAACTGACTTTTCACCTGGAGAGGAAACTTCAAACAGGCTGAAATATTACTTTTTAATTACATTTTAACTACTCAAGGTGGACTTTCTTTGGTCAGACATTAAAGGAGCAGCTTTATGCATTGTCAGCTGTGCCTTCTGTGCTTGAATATAAAATGGAGCCACTGCATTTTCCTGGTGAGGAAGGGATTCACAGCTGTTTTGCACTGCAGCTCTTCATAAGGGAATGGAGCAATATTTTGGACCCTCTGTTATCCCCATTTACGACTTTGATGGGGAATGCTTTGGTGTTCGGAGCTCCAGCTGGAGCTCGATACCTTTATGGATGTCCTGTTGTTTTGCTTGTGCATTATCACCACTTTGGGTGCAAATTCCATCGTAGCTCGGCCAAGGCATGGAAAAACGCAGCGTCTCCGAGGGGATGAAGTTCCCTGCACGTGGAGAAGAATTAGGGAGTTTGTTGGGGGTGCAGTCAGGGCGAGAGGCAGTGGGGCGGCTGGGAAAGGTTGGAATTGCAATCCTGGCTCCCTTTTGGCAGGGCAGTCTGCATCTCTGCCTCACAGTGCAGGTACAGTGATTTAACCCATTCCTCCACCAGGAGAGGGCTGGGTTGGGCTGGGAGAAGGGAGCCTCATGGATGTGAAATATTACGAGGAAATTACTATTCGTTAGGCCCCAATAAAAATAAACCCCTAAATTAATATCCAGATCATGGAAACATTCAGTTTGGAAAAGCCACCGAGTCCAGGCGTTCCCCCAGAGCTGCCAAGCCCAGCACTAAATAAACCAGGTCCTGGAGTGTCACAGCCGCAGGGTTTTTGTTGGAATCCACACGTTTTCCTGAAGGTCCCAGCCGTGGTTTGTGACCCGGAGTCTGTCCCAGCTGGGGTTCAGGACCTCCAGGGCTGGGAGGACCAGGGGTGGGAGTCCCCATGGCCGTGAGGGCAGTGTGGGGAGGCAGAAGGGTTTCTCCATGGCCTGTAATGAAGCCCGGGTTTTTAGTTTGGTGCAAACCACACTAATTCCTTCATCCCATAGAAATCCACAGTCAGATTCCTTTTGAATTCCGAGACTTTAATAGATGAACCAATAAGAAATACAGTGGGAGAACAAGAGCTTCCAGAAGGAAACACTGTGAGCCACTTTAAACATCTTTGTTGATTTTTGAAGCGTTTTGATTAGTAAGACGCAATACAGTAGGATAGTTTTAATGGGTTTTTTGGTAACTGCTAAATTGTCCTCTTTAAATGGTTTCCTTTTAAATGGCAAAGCTCTTTAAGGATGATTACTTTATTCATCTTCAGCCTGGGAGGGCCAGGCACTGAGTGAGAAATTAAAACTGAAGGGGGTTTTGTAGATCGACTGGTCCCAGTCCTCCTGCACATGCCAGCAGCAGCCAAATCAATTTCCAAATTTTGATTTGTTTGTAAAAATTATTTTGACAGATGGCATGTGCAGGGGCAATTTAAAACCTGACTTTTATGGTGTGTTTATGATTCTTTGTAAATAATTGCATAGTTTCTTCTGAAGAAATAACATCTTAAAAGATGATTACATCTGAGGCTGTTCTGCTTAGCTCAGTCTCGCACAAATCACAGAGGTTCTCTATTAAAGCAAGTCCTGCTCATTGTGTTTTATTGTGCAGCAGCATTGCTTGGAATGATTGTTTCCTTTTGTGCTGTGGCAAAGTGGGGGCTGGAATCTGTGTTCTGAGCACCTGCCAGATTTCAGGGGCCAGCCTTCTCCTCCTTTTTTTTCCTTTTCCTTTTTCCCTTTTCCCTTTTCCCTTTCCCTTTTCTTTTTCCTTTTCCCTTTCCCTTTCTTTTTCCTCCTCTTTTCTCCTTCTCCTTCTCCTTCTCTTCTCCTTCTCCTTCTCCTTCTCCTTCTCCTTCTCCTTCTCCTTCTCCTTCTCCTTCTCCTTCTCCTTCTCCTTCTCCTTCTCCTTCTCCTTCTCCTTCTCCTTCNCTCCTTCCCCTTTCCCTTTTCCTTTTTCTCTTTTCCTTTTCCTTTCCCATTTTCCTTTCCCCTTCTCCCTTTCCCTTCCCCTTTCCCCTTTTCCCTTTTCCTTTCCCATTTTCCTTTCCCCTTCTCCCTTTCCCTTCCCCTTTCCCTCCCACGCTCCCTCTGCAAGGATTGCCCAGTTCGCTTTCCCGTCAGCTCCATGGCTGGAATGGGAGGAGGTGAAGCTGGAGGAATTCAGGGAAGCATCAGACACCTGCAGGGCTTGCTGTGTGTGAAGGAGAAACCTCTGAGTCCCCTCCCAGAGGTGGCCCCTGGCACCGGGCATTGCTGCACCCCACTGCCAGCAGTTTGTCCTGTGAATGGTTTTTGGTTTTTCGGCTCCTCACACAATTTTGTTAAGTTATTAGTTTCATCTATTGCCTATTACCTGAGCCAAGGTAAATCTGTTGGGTTGGAGCTCCTGCCTCCGTGTCTTTGCTCCCCATTCCTTCTCTCCTCATCAGTGTGGTGGCAGGAATTTTCTGGAATGATGTGTTCAGCTGATCCCGCAGGGTCTGAGCCCTCACAGGTACCCTCTGAACCCAGCGCTGGGAAAGCTTTAAGTTGTGAAAATATTTATTTGTGCCTTGATTCCTGCCCTGCTCGTCCTGCTCCAGTGCTTGACCACTCCTTCCATGCAGAAATTTTCCCAGATGTCCAAACCTCCCCCGGCACAACCCGGGGCCGTTCCCTCTCCTCCTGGCACCTGGCAGATGAGACAATGCAGGCATGCCTTAAGTGGTGGCATCAACATTTCATAAATTCCTGAGAACCGAACCACATCAGCTGCCCTGGGGCACAGGGGTCACAACTGCTGCCGGTGACTTTGTGGGGAGATGGGAGGGAGCAGCAGTGAAGTGAAGGGAGGGCACAAATTAGGGAATGAAGCAGTTTTTAATCACAGGGCCTTACAGTCCTGCAATTCCTTGGATTACTGTTTTATGATCTGCATATTGTTAAATCCTCTCTCATCGAAGAAGCACTCAAAGCATCACTTCAGGTGACGGGCGACAATTCCCAAAGGAGACTGTTATTTATTATGAGGTGATTAATTTGCATCCACCGATGGATGGCTTTGGAATTTGTCCCTGCACTGATGAAAACAAACTCTCCCTAATTTGTTTGTCCTAGCACAACTTTTTTCCTTAAAATCTGATGCCAGCCTTGATCACTGATCTGTGAAATCCCTGATAATCCCTTTATGACAGCGCTGTCTCTTGAACTGACCATTTAAAGGCCTAAGGAACTGCAGAGTGCTTCTAATTAACTTGTCTGAGGCACTGTTTATTCCATTTGTCTTTTTTTCTTTCTTATTTTTCGGTGTCACCATGGCATCTGTTTGTTCTCAGCCTTGCTTCTCCCCCTGCTAATTACAGGCAGGGGAAAGTAAAAACCTAACCTTGCTGGAAATTCGTTAATATTAAAATATTCCCCAGACGAGCCTGTAAATCCCCGTGCTGCAGTTTGTTGGTGCTTTACTCGGGAATTCACCTTGGGAGTGAATGCAGATCTGCAGGACAAGTTAGGAACCGTTTCTTGCATATTTAAATGTCATTTTCAACTCACAAGCCCAAAGGAAATTTCTGCTTTCATGCTGGGAATTGGCAGGGATGAACTGCTCCAAACTTAAGGTGAAATGAACAAAGAACTTTTAAGAAGTTCTACTGCAACTGTGTCCTTTTAAGAGAAGCTCAAAGTTATTTTTACTGTTATTATAGGCATTATTAAATATACATCTAACACTGTACAAATACTGAGGTCTGGATTCTAAAAACCAGGAATTAGACAGAAATATCCTCACCTGGGGGACTTCTCAAGATGATTTCCTTGGGACTTTTTGAGTAATATGAGATGAAATTTTGACCCTTTGCTACAGGTCTGTCAGCTTTTCTTCTGATTAAAGAATACAAGTTTAATCAGAAAAGATACAAACAAAATAACCCAACTGAAATTACATTCTGAATTATTTAGGAAGGCACAAGAGATGAAAGCTGCTTTGGAGTTTCCAGGTTGGAGATAATGCATCATGATCGATAAATGAACACTGTCCTTCCTAACCCCAAATATATTTGGCATCCATTATTAAAGAGGCATAAAATTGTCTGATTCCATTATTAATGCAGGGCTCTGCTGGAGCTGAGGAGGTCACACAGGAAGAACTTCCACTTGGATTCAGAGTTTTTATTTTCAATTATTTTAAAGGATTGTAGAAGGCCAGGTTTCAGTCTTCACCTCCCCTTCAATCTCTCTGTCTCACTTGAGTCCTTTTTAGTCTTCGGAGAGAAATGTGAGTTGGACAGACACAGCTCTTAAATTTTGGGGTGCTCTGGGGTCTGTGCCTTCAACAGATTGTCCCTAAAAACACAAAGGCAAAGGACAGAGATGAAACAGAAGTGCTGACAGTGCATTTCCATTGTTTGTGCCTTGTGCATTACAATTCCTGAATTTCCAGGCTTTTCCTGGAAAATAGCAGCTCTGCCCTAATTTCTGTAGGATTTTTCTCTCTGAACCGCTCTGATCTTTCCCTTCCATCTCTGCCCTCATCTCCTCTTCCCAGAGACTGCAGATGTCAGCAAGTCCTGCTGATAATTTGCATTTTGAGGCTTCCTGACTCTGGAACAAACCCCTAATGCTTGTTACGGCATGGTTGTGTTCTCCCAGTGCCTTTCTTCCTGTCATCACCTAATTCAATTTAATTTTACATAACATCAAATATCTGTAGGTATTTATAAAGTGTGGGATATGGTTTCAGCTGTTTTGTACTGGGAATCCTCCATGCCAGGAATCCTGAACACCTGCCAGACTTCAGGCACCAGCATTTTTCCTCTTCTTCCCCTTTCTTCATCCTTTCCTTCCCTTTCCTTTCCTCCTCCTTTCCTCCTCCTTTCCTTTCCTTTCCTTTCCTTTCCTTTCCTTTCCTTTCCTTTCCTTTCCTTTCCTTTCCTTTCCTTTCCTTTCCTTTCCTTTCCTTTCCTTTCCTCCTCCCCCTTTCTGCCCCCTTTCCTTTTTGACTTGTGAGTACAGATAAGTTGTGATGTGCTGGATTCAGCAGGGAATTGTGGTTTATTTCCCAAACAATCCCAGGTCCTGTGAGTGAAGCTGCAGCTGGAGCTCTGAGCTGAGCTCTGGGCATCACTTAAGGGTTCCCATCTTCAGAATTTGCTGGTATTCTACTGTAAATCTTGAGTTTTCACTTGGATTTTACTTTCTCTGTCAAACTGTTGTGAAGCCACGTGTTTGTGGCCCTGAAATATGGGAAATACCTGCTCAAACTGAGGATCCCTCTGGAGTGAGAGTGGAGGAATCCTGGGCACCTTTTAAATTGAAAATTAATCTTGTGGGGAGAAAAAGATACAATTATTCTTATACGTCCCACTTCAAAAATAGTAGGTAGGTTTCTTAATTTTTTGATCAACTGTATCTAAGTTGCTTAAATTTTTGACATCAGGTTTTTAAGTTGCGTTTTAATCTTCAGTGCTGTGTTGCCTTCTCCAGCTGGATTGCAGAGCTGTCCCGTGGAGTTCAAATCCATAATCAGCTAACGGAAATTATAGAATTTACCCTCTTCTCACACACTCCAGAGAACTAAATTCAATTGATGCTTTTTCTTGTGGAAATCTTTGTCATTCCAGAGACTCTCTTTAGATTCCAGTACTTTATAATCAAGCAAGAAAGAATGAGAACTGTTTTTCTGACATGATCTTTTTATCAACTTTTAACTTAAATGTCAGCTCAGGTGTGTTCTGAAGCTGTGCCTTTTGGCCAGTTTGACTCCCACATTATTTTTTTGTTTGTTTTTTTTAGCTCTGCAGAGCAAAAAATCTTGTGAACTTCTCGCAAAGGTTCAATTTCCAGGTCGCTCTTAGTGACATTTTACAGACTTGTAAATCTTATTCCAGGATCATTCACAGATAAACTTCATTCTTTACTAGGAAATAAAAAGGTCCCACTTTGAGTATCTTCTCTTTTATAGCTTCTTGGATCTTTCTTGTTTCCCAGACAGGTGAGGTCAGAATTGTTTCTTTACACTGGTGAAAGTCAAATTTATTGAAAATCGGTCCAAATGCCACAATTTATTCAAGTGTGATAGCAAGATTAGATCTTGTTATTTTTTATTGTATTTCTCTACACAGATTTAAACCCAATTATTTACCGTAGTGCAGTGTTGATTGTTCTAAATGCTTTAGGTGGCATCTGTGTGCTTTAACAGGGATGAAATTATTAATAGAAGAACAAACACTCCCAGAAATAAAGAAAAAAAAGCTGCATTTTTCTTTTCACCTCTCTCCTTTAAAGTTCTTTCAGCTGTTGCATCTTTTCAGGAGTCACTGCATAAATAACAAATAGAAATACAAAAGGAATAATAAGCAGCCCCTTTTTTTTTTTTTTTTTTTTTTCCCCTCACCTAATTGATGTTGTCACTCTCTTTTGGAGTTGTGCATTCTAATTTTTATTTTAGATGTATTATTGGAAAGGTGAATACATCTCTAAGCAGGCAGATGAGACCAGATTTCAAAAGTGATGGATAAAACTGATAAAGTGTTTTTACCAGGCAGAATCAGCTCCAAGGTTTGTGGCTGTTCCAAGGCCACAGCCCTTGCTGGAAATAGAAAGCAGCAATAAACTGTCAGAAACCAATGATTCAACCTTAAAATCCCAGGAAACAGGAGCAGAAATCCAATCCCTGCTCACAGCAGTATTTTGTGCACATAAATTCTGTTTTTTACATTAAAGTTGAAGAAGATTTGGAGCAGCTCTTGTATGAAATACATGCTGTCCAGGATGCAGACAGTGTAATCCTTAGCTCTGACACAATTCCAGTCCTATCACGTATTATAATCTGTGTGAACCAGAGAATAACATTTCCATGGGCTGGATTATTCCATCCCTGCCTGCTCTGGGCCAGGCAGGAAGAGTTTGTCAGGGAGAGGGACCCTGGCACGACTTTTAAACTCTTCACACCAGGAGGAATTTGCAGCAGAGGAGTTTCCTGTCCATTATGACCTGATTTTTCTAAACAAAATCCAGTCAGCGGGGGGTTCAGCCCCTGGAAGCTGTCTCTGGTAATCCATCTCTCCCCGTGCCGATCTCTCTGGATAATCCCATGTATTTTTGGTTTGGAATGCTGCTGGGAACGTTTTCTAGGAGCTCAGATAAAAGGTGGAGAAGATCTCCATGCAGGATTAGGCCCAACCTTTGTTGTCAGCATCAGGACAGCTTTTCATTCCTGGGAAATTCTCTGTTCTGCTCCTATCCTTCACCTCTGGAGACGCACAGGTTTTGTTGTTTGCTTTTAAACCTTCCTGCTGGCATCAAAACCTCAGAAACGTTGGCAAAAAAACCCCCATTTATGCACCATTGTCCCAAGATTGAGAGACCAAATCTGGCAAATGTGTGCAGGGATCTGAAATCTGGGGGAATTAATAGCTCTGCCCTGCACCTGCTCCATTCCTGCAGTGCCTTGATGTGAGCAGCATTTTCCATATGAGCTTCCAGTAGCATCTCTGCCAGTGCCAGGCTGCCTGTGTGATTTATTCCTCGTTCCCTGCGTGCCCAGAGAGTGCCTCATCCTCCTGGACAGATGGTTGGATGATTTGCAATCCCCACCAGATCTCCCCAATGCTTTCTGCCCTCAGCATCCATTGCCATGTTTATTTTTGGGCCCGGATTATTGCCTTGCCTTTTTTTTTTTGCCAGCGCTGGGCCTTCTGTATCCACCCAGAAACCAAATCTGCTCAGTCGCTGAGTAGCTGCTGGCTCCGTGGTATTTAAACCTTTTTGTTTAGTTGTTAAAAGTATTGTTTTCATTTTAGAAAGTGAGCACTGCATGCCTTGTTTTTATCCCGGATAATTCCAATGTGCTGACCCAGTAGCTTTCCTTTAGATGCTCATTTTCTCTCTGCCATCCTGCTGCTTGCCAGTACCTCTGGCCTTGCCTAAATCCAAGAATATTTTAATGTATCCATGGGAATTCATATTTTTCTGCTTTCTACAGCTTTCTTTAAAGTACAAATAAGGCTCAGCTGATGGCCCAACACCTTTTTTTTTCCTTTTGAATAATAAACTCGTTCCTTGGACTAGAGAAAACATTCCCTTTTTTATTCCCTCAATGATCACACAAACATCTTCTCTTTGAATACTGACTTCTCTCTTCATATTTGGGGTTCTTCTGTAGTAGAAAATCCAGTTAGAGCACAGCCCTCACTTGAAGCAGATAATGGGATTTATTTTATTCGTGTCGATTGGGGCCGCATTACAACACTGCCCCGAGTCAAGTTGCATTTTAGACATAAAAATAGGCCTGATTAGGCACCGTGGTTGAAATGTGATTTAGTTACACCTCAGCTGCCGAGCATTTTCAGCCCGGGCACAATCCCTTCTTCGTGGAGCTCAGGTAGGGAGGGTTTATTGTGCAGCGCTGCTGACCCCGGGGCTGAGGCTGCCGGAGCTGCTGGGGTTGATCAGATAAACACCCATAAACTGCTTGTTCGCTCCTGCAAATCCTCGGGAAATTTTCTATTAGCAGCCTTTACAAGTCCTCCTGGCCTCAGAAATAAATCTGCTGGGCACTGCTGCCTCGTCCCACCCCCGTGGTGTTCTGCAGGGGGTGCGAGTGACTTCGGCTTGGAGCGCGGGAATCCAGCACTGCCCTCGTCCTGGAGAAGAGGCCTCTGCACATCCAATGGAAAAGCCATGGGGTTTGTAGATACCCTAGAAATTACTGCTAATTAGGAAGGATGTAGGATTAAAATCCAAACTGGAAAAGATCAAAGAAACGGAGCAGAGCTGCTGTTTGATTTCTCAACTTTCTGCGCCTAATTCTGATGCCGAGAGCCTCCATTTCCTCATTCTGTCAGCCTGCAAAGTCTTTATTTTATATTTGCAAGGACTTGAAGAAATTGCTGCTCAGAGAACTTCCCCAAATTATTGTTGTACTTCAGACAAGAGGAAAACACTCAGTTAAATGCCAATCCATGGGATTGTGAAGTGCTTGCTGTCACCTTGGAATATTTCATAAACTCATCCTTCCAGCGGATAACTTAGATAAGTCATTTTAAAATTGAAAGCACTCTCATGACTCTAACCTACAGGAGATGGGATGTTTGTCCTGAGTCCTTTTGGGAGTGTTGGCAGTGACCAGCATCAATGGGAGTGCTGGAAGTGGGAAGGAAAGACCCAAAGGCACTGCAGGGGTTGGATAAGGGAAGAGTGGCATGAAATCGTAGGGTTTATTAGAGTGATGCCTTGGGAAGGCTGAGCTGGAACAGGGACTGGGCAGAGCTGTGAATAAAGCAGGGATTTATTGAAAGGCCTTTAGGGTACACCTTGGGCAGGACAGGGCCNAGGAGTTCCTGTCCCTCTCTGACCATGTTTGGGACATTCCCTGGCAGCAGGGGATGGAACAGGGGGGCAGAACCATGAAATGTGTTCAAAAATGACACCAGCCCTCTGTGTTTGAGCTTTTTCCCTGTCTGGGATATCCCTGCAGTCCCCTGGGTTGTGCCTCACCCTGGATTTTTGGCACCCTGCAGAGAAAGTGTCTCCTGATGTCTTCATGGTGAGGCTGGAGCTGTGTCTCACCTGACACCAGGTGTTTTCCTTTGGTTTCCTGTGAAGGGAGGATGTTCTGAGAGGTGTTTCTGGCCTGCTCCAGGTTTTATTTTCGATGGAGACGTCCCAGTTAACTCATGTTAGTGCTGGTTTTTGGTGCTTTTGGCTTTTCACCCGAGCCCCAAGATTAGATTGCTTTTTGAATGAAATCCAAGTGTGCTGTGCTGCGCTTGACAGTTCCCAACAAACCTCCATTTCTGATTCATGGACACCACAGCCGTACAGCTTGGCACAGGGTAATTTTCTACAGCAATAAATGACCTGAAAATGCAAAAATAAAAAAGACTGCTGTAGGCAAAGGCTCTTTCATTTCTCTTCTTTTCCAGTTTTAAAGACATTTGCAGGACTCAGCTCCCTGTCACATTTTACAACCTCCCAGTTTCACTGGAGCACAGGAAACACCTCTTCACCTCTTGAACCACGAAGGTATTGCTGTCCCAAATGGATTTTCCGTCAGCATCCTCCCGCGCGGGCAGGTGTGGAGCACACCTGAGCAGTCTCCTTGCAGGGAGCTGCCGGGGTACTGCCGCACCTTTTGTTAAAAACGTGCCACCAGAAGCTCTTCTGCCTCTGAAGTGCCTGTGTGAGAAGTCCCTCTAAGTCCTGAAATCTCGTGTACCTTCAGCTCCTCTGCAGCTTCAGCTGCTCTGCTTTACCCACCACTTCTGGCTCCCAGTGTTTCACTGGAGCTTCCACAATCTGCCCAGATTTATCCAGCATCCCCATCACTCCTTTTGGTGAACGTTTCAGCCTTTTCCATGAGCATGTCGGATTTCTCCTTGGGAAAAAAAATCTCAATATTTCCTTTCACAGCTCCTCTTCTGGGCCACAGCCCCATTTTTGATTTATGAGCCTTTTTCTTCCTTTGCTTCTCTCTCTCTTTATAACCAGTGTGACCAATTTACCTTTTCAGAGATAAACTGCAATCCAGGAGAGATCCAATCTAAACACTGGAAGTGCCTTTTTTTTTTTTTTCCAATGGCAAAATGTGCTGTAACACCCAGACAGAGCCACTTTGCTTTGAGATTAAGCACTAATCCCAGTGATTTAAACTCTCCCTCACAACTAACAGGCAGAGTGATCAGGATGGAGAGTTTTCAGTTTATATTTTACTTCCTGACTTCATGGTGTTAAATCATGTCACGGTACTAAATGGAGACAGGGAACATGGAAACAGAAAGCCCCAGAGAGTTAACAAACCATTAAAATGAAAAGGCAAAGGAAATAGAGATGGATGGGATGGATAAATGGTCAGCAGCAAGTCTCTCTTGCAAGGAAAAAATCATGTCTGGAAAAGCCTGAGAAGCTTTTGTCGTTGAAACTTCCCTTTATGTAGCTCAGGAAGCTCTGCAGGAGAAGGGAACGTGGGGTTGACGTGGTGCTGCTGGTTGGACTCCATCATCTTCGAGGTTTTTTCCAACCTAAATGAGTTTGTGCCATTTGGGGAGTGTTTGGGTTAATTTTTCCAGGACAAGGGATGTGATTGTAGGGATGGTAAAGCCACATGTTCCCCGTAATCCCTGGGCAAAGGGACCTCTGGAGTGAGGGCTGTGCAAGTGTGGGCCTTGCTTATCACCGGCAGCTCTGATAAAGGTGCTGCGCTGACCTGGGAGTGCAAAAACACACCAGAAAGGAGAACGATGTGGAACTGTGACACAGATTTCTTGAAAACTGTTGGAAAGTTAAAAAGCAACATCTGCCTTTCCAGATTAAGATACCACAGCCTTCAGTTTCTGTTAAGACAGCTAAAACCTTTTTGGTGTGTGAACTTGCTCTCCGCCTGTGAACAGCTCATCCTGCCTGTTCTGAACTATGCAAACTAAACAACAACAACAACAAAAACCGGAATAAAACTCGGATCATGTGATTCCCTGGAAGTTCTTGCCAGCTGCTCCCACGTTATTGAGCCATCTATCATCGGGCTGGTGCTGCGTTTGTGGTGATGCATTGCACTGATGCATCCTTAGGGGAACTGTATCCTTTGATAGATTAGTCAATAACAGGCCTGAGGAGGGAAATATTGGGAGGAATCAAACTCCAGAATCGGATTTCTGAAATGATCCGTAAGTGCAGTGTAAATGGAAGGTATTGACAGCTCGGGCTCTTGTGTTATCTCTGTGTGTGTGTGAATTTCTGTACACCGGGGACTCCTGGGGCCATCTGAGTTTCCTTACCACGGGCTCCGGGGTAAATAGGGATGGAAGGAAACAGGAGAAGGAATAGAAGGAAACAGGAGAAGGAGAGGAAAGCATCTGCCTTTCCTCAGCTGGGAAAAGAGCAGGGAGGCCCCTCACAAATTTGGTTTTGCCAGGCAAATTCAGGTGTGTGGCAGGCCGGAAAATCCTTGCAGGATTTAGCCTTGAAATCTGTACCGAGAGTGCGCAACGATCCTTTAAATTTTCTGTTGGAGTGATTCTTGAGGAGAGGGGCACTAGACCCGCTGCCATCGCCTGTCCCTGTGTCCCCACTTAGTGCCGGTGACAATTTGGGGTTGTCCCTTCTCGGGGCGGTCTCTGGAGCTGTGGCTGCAGCTTTTAGGAGAATCCCGCTGATAAATGGGGCTTAATTTTCAGCAGTTCCCTGGCTTCGAGTGGGTGTGAATGGGAACTCCGCGTGAACAATTGCANTCTGAAATGATCCGTAAGTGCAGTGTAAATGGAAGGTATTGACAGCTCGGGCTCTTGTGTTATCTCTGTGTGTGTGTGAATTTCTGTACACCGGGGACTCCTGGGGCCATCTGAATTTCCTTACCACGGGCTCCAGGGTAAATAGGGATGGAAGGAAACGGGAGAAGGAATAGAAGGAAAAGGGAGAAGGAATAGAAGGAAACAGGAGAAGGAATAGAAGGAAACAGGAGAAGGAATAGAAGGAAATGGGAGAAGGAATAAAAGGAAACAGGAGAAGGAATAGAAGGAAA